>QTSX02007322.1:0-136806 GCA_014839935.2 Entomophthora muscae | reverse complement strand
GAGTTTTGAGGGTTTGGGTAACCATGGGAAAGAGTATGTAGAGGGGTGCAGGTTTAGGCATGGCTTTACATAGGTTGATGCCATGTTTCACCTCTTGTTTGGGTGATAACTCTGTGAGTTCTTCCTTGAATACATGAGCACATTCATTTAGGAGTGCCACAAGTTCTGGGCATTGGATTTTGGTTGTTTGTATATTATTGAATTTGGCGTAACTCATTATATGGAGGGTAATATCTTTGGTTAGACGTTCTGAGTTGTCTTGGTTTATGACCTAGAAAAATACTGTGTTTCTAAGAATGAGGTTGCTGAGTTCTTTGGGGATATTAAAGTTGACTCCATTGTGTTTGACAGTCACAGTTTTTGTTTTCCAACATACGCTGGGATTCCCTCAAGTGAACCAATCCATGCCTGCTACAATGTTGTAGTTTATGCTATTCATGACAAGATCTTTGATGGACTTTTGTATGCCTTGGAGGTCAATTCTGAAGGGAGTTGTTTTGCCTTTGAGTAGAACCTTTGATTAAGCTGCCATTCTGGCATATTTGAAGCCGGATTTGACAACTGGTATTTTGTACTTTGTTACAAATGGTTTGCTAATCATGGTGTGTTGTGCACCAGATTCAAATAAAATTTTATGTGTATGTGATTTGTAAGTGCATGGGTAGACAAGAGATTGTGAGCAATCTTTATTTTATGCTCATAAAAATGGAGGATTGTGGGACACATGGGATACAAGCAGCAAAGTTCATGCCTTGGTACAGTTTCTTGTCAAATTGGGGGAGACAGGGGCACTTAAACCTGTTCCCCCTCCTCTTTTCCCTGTTCCTCTGTTTCAAGACCTTTGAGGTCAGAGAATGTGCGGTCAGATTCATAGTGGGTTGCTGTTTCAGCATTGTTTACATCAGCGGTGTCCTCTTTCTTGTGATAGGAGCAGTTTATGCTTTGGCTGCAATTGCCATTATTGCAATTGGAGTTGTCATTGCTATGATTGGTGTTTTGGCTTTTGTTGCCATTGGAGTTTTCTCTGCCATTGCCATTTGAGGAGCAATTGCTGTTGTGTGCAGCATATTCCATGTTTGTGCGTTTTTCTGCGCGCTTGGCTTCTGCAATGAGCGCAGGCATGGAGGTGCTAGCCTCTGGACAGATGAGGGCAGCAACAGAGGGCTTCATTCTGTTGATGAATTAGGCTCTGGTATGTACATTATAAGCTTGTGCTTGGTTTTGGATTTTGCGACATATTTCCTCAAATTCATTGGTGTAAGCTGCAATAGTGGATTCCTCAGAAGACCACTGAGCTATATTGAAATGTCTTGGAGAGATTCAGTGACGCAAAAATTGTAGGTGATGTTGGCTTTGAACTTTTCCCAGTTGTCAAGATGGTTGTTGGTTTGTGAGCCAACCCAAGTGGTAAACCAGTTAGCTGCAGCCTTGTACAGGTGTTTGCTGGCTTCCTGGACCCATTTCTCATGGGGGATACGGCTGGCGCAGAGTTAAGCGGCTGAGTGGTCTAGCCAGTTGATGACGTTTTCTTTGTTTTTACCAAAGAACTTGTCAATATCAATGTATTTGGTGTTGGTAACTTCACCTGTGATAGGTGATTTTGCGTTTTTTTGTGGTTGAAAAGAGCAACTGTATTAAATTATCTTGGCGCATGCTTTGGGCATGACCAGACCTTCAAATATGGTGCATCCACTAGGTAAATCTTTGTCAATGTTGTGGGCCTGGAAGTACATTTTCCAGGTCTCCTGGGATGTGGCCTGGTTGAGTACGTGAGCAAAGATGGGAGGTTTTGGCCAGTCATTTTCTCTTTCATGGGTGTGGTCAATAAACTGTAGCTGCTACCAGTGATGAGGAGCGCCTTTTTGGGAAGCTTCAAATATGGAATTGAGAAAGAAGAGAAGTATCTTTTATTGGATATTATTTTAACTAATATAGATTTGGCTGTAGCGGAGATTTAGTTGGATATGCCTAGGGGTTAGTCATGTGCGGGATGGGTTCAAGCCACTGAATACTTGGACAGTCATGTGATATTGCTTGGTTGCCATTATTGGTGTGTCAAACTTTATATTGGAAGGGCACCAAATTGGGCAATGTCTGGATGTTAAGTAAGTTGGCGGTAGCCAGAAAGCTTGTACATCCAGATCCTTAACAATAACACAGTTTTATTGGGGTGAAAGCTATAAAAACATATGGAAAAATTAGTAAAAATCAAATGAGAGAGCTTGAAAAACTACTCAAAGACCTTAAATCAGCAATTGCAAAAAATAAAGATATTGAACACAAGGTCAAGGCAAAAGTGAAAGCCGCCATCTTTATAAGGGACAAAATCAAAAAGGTGTTTGCCAAGGCACTCATGGCCAAGATGCCAGACACATCTGAAATAACAATTGAGCGCATACTAAATGTCCAGAAACCTGTGGTGGAAGGCCTCAAATTCAAGTCCTTTGCCCTCTCTGCGCCATCTGTCTGGACAGATGACCCTGAGATGTATGTCCACCTTAAACCTGCAAAGCGCGTAAGAATTGAGGACACCAAATTGCCAGCACACTTACTTGCGCCAAAAATGGTGAAGCCTGCTGAAGCCACAGGTAAGGAGGAAACCCGCAAAGGTAACATAAAAAAATAAAATTAATAAAAATTTCTAAATAATTACCTTTTTTTTTTAGAAAATGTAGATGGTGAACTCTGCCAGGTCCTGGTCCCCTTTGTCCCCCACCTTCTATGCCAATTACACCAATCATGTGGCAAGGCAGCTATTTCTGTCCCCCCTGTCTTACAGGAGCTCAAGAATAGGATTCACGGTACCTTCCCAATGTATAGGGAGGAATTGGCTGGGCTTTCACATGCCAATGGGGCATCCAAGTGGGCAGTTACTGCCTACAAGGATGCCCAACTGGTTTACCTTGACTTGGTATCTTTCAGTAGAGTTTACTGTGTAAACTCCATTGAGCTTGTTTGGGACGTCCTGGAAACACTCCCATTCAATAATATACCAGAGATGAGCTGGGCACATGCAGCTGCTTGCTTCTGCTTCCTGGTGGAGCACACCCTGTCTTACCTGTTGGAGAACTTTGGGCGCGCAGTGGGTAAATTGGCTGTTGCAGACACAACAGCCGTAAAGAAGACCAAGATCCTCCTGGCAGAAGTTTGGGCTGGCCTGGAGTGCCAACAAGACAGGGGTCCCTCCAGCAGTGGAGCTCACGTTTGTCAAGACATATCACAAGAAGAAGATTAGTGCTGTGTTTAATAAATTGTGAAAGTTCACAGAAGCCTTTGCTGGATAAAGGGTTCATCTGGTGGTTTACCTTGGGTATCTCTTTTACTTTGGGATGAGCACTAATGTGGAGGACCTTGACAGGGTCCTCCTAGGGATTGACAAGGCCAGGCTCTCCCTGGATGGGAAGAAGGTCCCCCTGGATACAACTTGATAGACCATGTCATCCAGGATGCTCTGGTCCTGGCTGGGATATACAGGGTTGTAGCCCCACCAGAAAAGCTGCTGCTCCATTCCCACCTCACCATCCTCCCTTTTACTAGCCGCCAAGAATACTTCCAGCAGGGTGTATCCACTGTACACAGTATGGTAGTGGAAGTTGTGCGCTACCTCCATTGCAGGGTGGGTAAATACCGCCAAATCCACTACAGGTGCACTCAATAAAAACCTCCTTCCTCAATATAAGCTACACTTTTAAATTTTGCTTTCAAAAAATTAATTTTTATATTTTTTATTTTAGCAAACAAGTTTTGCAAAATAAATCCTGGAGAAGGTCATTATATAAGCATAAATATATTTACTTTAATAAAATTTACTTCTATTCTGTACACTTTACATTTAGCTTTTTAATTTTGTTTTTATATTTATTTGACAAAAGTGATATAAATATATTTGCATAATCCAGTATCAAGTGTTTGGGATAACCTAAGATGCCATAACAGAAAAAAATAATATAAAATAAATAAATTACTAACCTTCATTGATATTCCCACTGAATGTGATTACAAGCTTAGAAGATTCTAAATATAAAATGATAATTAATAAATCTTAAATAGTAAATTAGAAAACATAAAAAAGTCAGACAAGCTGAGCCTTTAATTGATTGGCTGTTTAACAAGGCAAGCAGGGATAAAAAAATCAGTGTGGCCATAGAATTTGGTTGCAGTCTCAGCTGGGAGGGTGTGTATCCTGGCCTAGAGCAAATCAAACAGATCCTTGGTCACAGTTGGGGTCCCTTTCTTGACAGCTTGCTTTAGCCACCCAAAACTTCTTCGATGGGATTTAGAAGGGTGAATAAGCAGGGAGGAAGAGAAGGCGCAAATTTGCTGTGGTCAATTGCTGGGGACCCACTACAAAGCTGGTATCAATCATTGGGAATTATTTGAGAATATCAGCCACCTTGTGGAGACCAACATTATCCATCACAATTACGTTGGTGAAGCCTGGGCTTGTTTGCCTCAGGTGCTCCTGGACCAATCAGAGGAATGACAAGAAGGTAAGGCTGTTGTGAGAGCCCAAAATTATTTGATACAGCTCAACCCCCTTTGGACCAAGGAGAGCCACCATGGAATAGGCTGTGGCGCGGACTACAGCACGCCAAGCAACCTTGTCATTGGAGCCTTTTGTGATATACCCATATACATTCCTCATAGATGAGGCAAATGCTGATTTGTCAATATAATAGAATTTGACTGTCCCCTTGGCTTTAAGGGTAGTGTACGCCTCTGCATATTTTTCTAGGTCTCAACATTGGCTGGGCTATTACAATTGTAGGGGGATACCCCAAGCTTTTTCCAGGAAAAGAGCATTCCCTTGACCAATTGATAATAAAAGGAAATTGAGGCCTCAACCCCAAATGTAGATTTTACCATGGCCTGTATATTTGCCAGTTCAAGATGGCAATCTCAGGTTATCCACTGGCAGATTGCCCATTTGTACTCCTTGGTGAGCATGGTTGATACACACAAGGATTTCTCCGCGGCAAGGACTTGGCCAGTATCAATGAACTTGTTGAAGGTCTTTGAGGTGTACTTGGGATCCACCCCAACAAGAGCCGTGGCCGTCTTGTAATCACCAGATCCACACATTAGCTTGAGCAGGATGATGCATTTAATATTTGGGATGCACTTCTGAGTGGGCTTTGCTCAAGTTGATGATTCTAGATCCTGATTGAAGACTGGCTTGCAAGGCATAGGCACCTTGGTGTAAAATGCAGCAACCTTCTTCAGGACCAGCTTTCCCTCATTGGTTCTATAGAACTCTGACTCCTTGTCCTCTTCCTGATTGCCATCACTGATGTAGGACTTGTAGCTAATATCAAGTACAGGCTTCACCTTCTCCAGCATGGCTGACGGGACCAACTCTTGCCGGTATACAGTGTCAAACACATATAAAGTAAGTTCTACCTCCTTGTTTCTAACCGTTTTTGTGGTGGTGACCTTGGTGGGCTTCTGGGTCAGCTTGGGGACTCAAGGGTTGATGCTCTGCACTCTAGCAGCTTGTGCTCCTTGAACCAGCTGTGTCAGTGCAGCTTCACTATCAAACTCTCCTCTCCATCTCATTCCTGAGTAGGCACTTGAGTTGCAGTAACTCTGTTCTTTGACCCACGGGGGCAACCACAACTGCAGCGCACAACAGGTGCATTAATACTCTGTGGTTGTGTTTCTTCCATTTTAAAATTTAATAAAATACTAAATAAATTTCATTAAGTTACTCCCTAATTTTAATTTTTGCTTTTATCTGAATATGGATATTTGATTAATATTTTTTCCTACCCAATATCCTAATTATAGATTTTTTATTTCTTACTTGGTTGTTTTTGATTTTACAACACCCATTTTAGAATGTCCAAAATATTTCCTACCCATTTCCCAGATTTTACTTCCAAATTTAAACACCCAACACAATTATTTTTAAATTTGTGTTTCAGATTGTGTGCTTTATTTTAGATACCTTGGTATCATTCTTGATTACAATCCATTGAACACAACATTTAAGTGTTTTTGTTCACATAGTGAGTTGCTTTTGTGTTTTGTATTTGGATTGAGTTTTAACACATCACAATTGGGTGTATTTTGTCACCAATTCACATAGTGAACATATGGACACCAAAAGTCAACTCACACCATTTTTTATGAATCAATGTATTTTGGATTGTATTTTGAATAGTTTTGCTTTGCACGTGAGCACTTCTTTGCTGTGTTGACTCATTTTGCCCATTAATGCCAAAAATCCCTGTTAACAGAGTATATATTTTAACCTGATAGTTGGTTTTTGTTCAAATCTGAAATAATTTTGATTAAATCTGAGGTATTTTCAGTTGTTGTCATAGCTTTTAAAACTACTGTACGGCATATAATTGCTAAGTCAATTATAATAACCTAGTAATATACAGTGTATAATCACTACACATTGGAATGGTGATCTGTGATAATACGGCATATAATTGTTGCATCTTTTATAATAGATTAATAGTTACACAGTGTATAAATGTCATATCAATTATAATAACTAATAATTTTACAGTGTATAATTACTACACTTAATATAATATTAACCTAATGATAATACAGCATGTAACTATAACAATCTGCGTTCAATGATTAGCCTGATCATTTATGGTCCATCAGCCTAATCTCACATTCATCTTTATTTTTCATTATATACTATCAAAGATCTGAATGTACAAGTATTCTGGCTACTTCCAAATCACTTAACATCCAGTCATTGCCCAATTTGGTGCCCTCCCAATATAAAGTTCAACATACCAGAAATAGCAACCAAGCAATATCACATGGCTGTCCAAGTATCCAGTGACTTGAACCCATCCCACACATGATCAACCCCTAGGTTTGATCCAACTAAATACCTGCCTCAGCTAAAGCTATATAAGTCTAAAATAATATCCAATAAAAGATACTTCTCTTCTTTCTCAATTCCATATTTGAAGCTTCCCCAAAAGGCAAGCCTCATCACTGGTAGCAGCTACAGTTTTCAACCACACCCATGAAAGAGAAAATGACTGACCAAAACATGCCCCCTTTTGCTCACAACTCAACCAGGCCATATCCCAGGAGATCTTGAAGACGTACTTCCACACCCAAAACATTGATGAAGATATACATAGTGGATGTACTGTATTCAAAGGTCTGGTCATGCCCAAAGCATGCACCAAGATAATTCAATACAGTTGCTCTCTTCAACCACAAACAAACACAACCACTTATCACAGGTGAATTTAACAACACCAAATATATTGATATTGACAAGTTCTTTGGTAAAAACAAAGAAAATGTCATCAACTGGCTAGACCACTCAGCCGCTAAACTCCGCGCCAGCCGCATTTCCCATGAAAAATGAGTCCAGGAAGCCAGTAAGCTCTTGTACAAGGCTGCAGCTAACTGGTTTGCCACCTGGGTTAGCTCACAGACTGATGACCAGCTTGACAACTGGCAAGAGTTCAAAGAGGACATCACACACATTTTTTGTGTCACCAAATCCCTCCAATACATTGCAATACAGCTCAGCAATCTTCCACAGAAGACCACTATCACGGCTTGCACCAATGAATTTCAGGAAATATACCGCAAAACCCAAAACCCAGCACAAGCTGACAACATACACACCAGAGCCTCATCCATCAACAGAATGAAGCCCTCTGTTGCTGCCCTCATTTGTCCAGAGGCTAACACCTCCATGCCTGTGCTCATTGCAGAAGCCAAGCGTGCAGAAAAACGCGCAAACATAGAATATTTTGCATACAACAGCAATTGATCCTCAAACGGCAATGGAAGGTAAACTCAATAACAACAAATTACTAAACACCAATCATAGCAACAGCAACTCCAATCACAACAATGGCAATCACAGCCAAAGCTCATACTGCTCCTGTCCCAAGAAAAATGATACTGCTAAAGTAAACAATGCTGAAACAGCAACCCACTATGAATCTGACCCCAAATTCTCTGACCTCTTAGGCCTGGAAACAGAGGAACAGGGAAAAGAGGAGGGGGAACAGGCTTAAGTGCCCCTATCTCCCCCCAACTTGACAAGAAACTGTACCAAGGCATGAACTTTGCTGCTTGCATCCCACGTGTCCTGCAATCCTCCATTTTTATGAGCATAAAATAAAGATTGCTCACAATCTCTTGTCTACCCATGCACTTACAAATCACATACACATAAAATTTTATTTGACTCTGGTGCACAACACACCATGGTTAGCAAACCGTTTGTAACAAAGTACAAAATACCAGTTGTCAAATCTGGCTTCAAATATTCCAGAATGGCAGCTTAATCAAAGGTTCTACTCAAAGGCAAAACAACTCCCTTCAGAATTGACCTCCAAGGCATACAAAAGTCCATCAAAGATCTTGTCATGAATAGCATAAACTACAACATTGTAGCAGGCATGGATTGGTTCACTTGAGGGAACCCCAGCGTATGTTGGAAAACAAAAACTGTGACTGTCAAACACAATGGAGTCAACTTTAATATCCCCAAAGAACTCAGCAACCTAATTCTTAGAAACACAGTATTTTTCCAGGTCATAAACCAAGACAACTCAGAACGTCTAACCAAAGATATTACCCTCCATATAATGAGTTACGCCAAATTCAATAATATACAAACAACCAAAATCCAATGCCCAGAACTTGTGGCACTCCTAAATGAATATGCTCATGTATTCAAGGAAGAAATCACAGAGTTATCACCCAAACAAAAGTCAAACATGACATTAACCTATGTAAAGCCATGCCTAAACCTGCTCCCCTCTACAGAATTTCTCTCATGGAGACCCAAACCCTCAAAACACATATTGAGGACAATCTAGCAAAAGGATTGTGGCAGATCCAGGTCCAACCACTCCATCCTGCCATTATCCTGCCCTTAACTCTTATTCCCATTACCTTCCTTTGACAAAGCTTCAAAGAGCTTTGTCTCCAGAGAGGCAATTTTATGGGACAACACCTTGTTATCATCTTTTCAACGGGCCATGATTTCAACACTCTTTTCCTGCCTTGCTCTTAAAGCCTCAATTTCACAATTTGTCTTTGCTTTCACTTGTTGTAAGATTTTTTCCCATCCTGCTAACAGGTTCCAGGAATCCCACACATAGATTTGGTTTCCTTGGGCGGGAGTCCCTTCTTTTGCAAAGTAATTGGAGTATAACTCTTTGAACACAGCCTTTACCTCCATCAAGGATTCCTCAGGCACAGTCTTGGTGACCTCCAAGCTTGCCCAAGCTTCCTCCAACAAACTTGTAGGATTCTCTTTCCTGGCAGCAGCAGTTTTAATGCAAAGTACTCCAAATTTGGCCCTTTCAAAATTTAACAAAGAAGATATAATAATTCAAAAGGGAGTTGAGGGGAAAGCGTCAAAATTGACAATATATTTTTTAAAGTGTAGCTGTTTTCACTTATATACCATTTGGGACATATTTGGCTAAAAACCCTTCTGGTTCCTGAATCAACCTATGATTCATCTCACATGATCTATGATGTTCAAGTCATCCAAACCTAGATATTTACCTAA
The DNA here is from genome assembly GCA_014839935.2 of Entomophthora muscae. Taxonomy (NCBI): domain Eukaryota; kingdom Fungi; phylum Entomophthoromycota; class Entomophthoromycetes; order Entomophthorales; family Entomophthoraceae; genus Entomophthora; species Entomophthora muscae. The sequence continues at coordinate 127,277 of QTSX02007322.1, read as the reverse complement.
AAGATCACCAATATTTCTAAACCTATGAGAATCAACCTACAACAGGAAGAAGTCACCTGACTCCATTCATCCCAATGTTTCATTTCAGCATGGAGTTTCTTAGCTCCTGGCGCCAAAACCCTGTGGATTAAACATCCCAAAACTCAGCTATTAATGTTCCAACTGGGAACCAGCTGATTGACCCTGAATTCCTAGGCATCCTTGCCTTTATTTAGTTATCTTTGCATTTAATGGTTTTTTTGCATCAAAACCCATTAAAGCGCTTTGAAACTCAAACCAGGCACCACCGCGGCGCCCAGGAACATCTTCAGGCGGCGCCACGGCACCTGAAAAAATTTGATAGCAGCGCCTCAGCGCTTTGCAAATCCATTAGGCGGCGTGGCAGCGCTTTTAACCCAAAATTTGGGGGTTTACTTATGGTTGACCTTAACCAAACTTCTTGGCATAGTCAAGACAATTTAACCAATATAATTAAATCCTCATTAATTATATTTCCGTGTATTTATTTATAAATCTTCCCAATTAATTAAACCATTTTTGAGACACCCAGTCTCCCAGATTGACTCGGCCAATCTTGCCTTCTGTTCTTTTATTGAACCTAGATATCCAGTTTTTAGGAATCTTTACCTTGAGACTTCCAATTCAACCTATCTACATGAAATAATCAGAAGAACAGAGATAACTTTATATTTTAGAGCATTTATTTTGCTAAATACTCAATAGTGACTGTTGTACGGTCACAAGTATTCTTTGCACGTCTGAATCCCTGTGGGGGGCAGCAGCGTTCTTTGTAAAGAAAAAGAAAGGCACTCTTTGCAAAGTAACTGACTACAGAGCACTAAATGCAAGCACAGTATAGAATAAATATCCCCTACCACTCATAGAGGATCTGTTTGCAAGACTCTCAGGAGCCAATTTTTTTTCCAAAATTGATCTCACCTCAGGTTATAACCAAGTTGAAATAAAGGATAAGAACATACCAAAGACTGCGCTCTGTATGCAATTTGGATCCTTTGAATGTAGGGTAATGAACTTTGGGATGACACCTTTCTTGATCAGCTCAATCCCACTTTTTGGAATTGAGAAATTAAGAGCAAGTGATAAGCGCATAAGAGTCTGAGTTTAAACAAGGCTTTTATTAAAAGAAAAGTATGGACAACAACAACACTAGATCCTGGGCCAAGGTGGTCTAGGTTCAGAAGCACCCTGTCAAGGACCAACTGGCATACTTTGCCAGAAACACCAAGAAAAGACCCTTTGTGCCATCTGAAGGGTGGCTCAAGTTCATCACTTCTGAACTCTGGTTTCAGGAAATCACCAGAGCCCTCCCCAAGTCCTTTGTCTCTTTTGGGATTAGAGTCAACTTTGGAGGTGACCCCACAAAGTTTCAGGAGGCAGCCAAAGCAATTTCCATAGCATATATAAAGCTGTGTCACTTCACCAAAGCCCAATGAAGGACTTCTTTGATCTTGGCTTTCTCTGTAAAGAGGATGCTGATCAGGCAGCTGAGAAAAATTTCCACTCTTGAGATCACTGACCCCAAGCGTAAGAAGACCCAGAAAGTCCTACCAACCACCCAAACCCAGTTCAATCAAGATATCACCCTCTTTATGTCCTTTGAGTCCTTGCCATTAGACATGCCCAGAGGGAAGGTTGAATCCCAGCTCAAGGAAGAGCTGGCCAAGCATGGAGAAATAGTGCAGTTTGAACTTCTCAAGAATCCTTACATGGGCCACCTGACCACATCAAAAGCCATGGTCATTGTTAAACCCCTTTTCAGATGACAACTTGTCATCCATTCCCTGTTGCACAACTGTTCTCAAGAAGTATGGCACCCTTAGTAGCAAGTTCAAGGTATTCCCTGAGCAAACTCCGCCCATTTGTGCGCTGTGCTCAGCCCTTGGTCACAGAGAAGCACTTTGCCCTAAAATCATAGCAGGAGTCCAGGCTGTTGAATAAGATAACCCCAAGGAGCACCAGAATAGTGAGTCAACTGGGTCCCAATCCAATGCTCTTGTAGCCTTGGCCTGGGGCACTATGGCTGAGTATGCTGTTGTAAAACCAATCACATCCTTCCATAAAAAGGCTCATGCAAAGGCTCAAAATTTATCTCTGCTTCAACCAATCAAGGATACAGAATGTGCCCAAGAAGAGGCACCTCATCCCATGAAAACACCTGCACATGAGACCCAGGCAGTTCATGACAATGTGGTTGATGAACCAATGGAAATTACAGAACTGGCAGTGCAGGAATCAATGGCCAAACTGGCCTAAGTTTTATTGGATAGTCACCACAATGCGGTGGCCCAAGTGAATTTGCTGCAGGCCCAAACCCAGAGGACCCAATCAGGAGCAGGTACCTTCTGCACAGGATAATGGAAGACAAAGACGCAAGGTCCAAACCAAACTTGCTGCAGTAAATAAGCTATCCCCTTACACTTCAGGGGATCCCAAACAGACCAGGGCTCCCAAAAAGCCAAAGATGCAGCAGTCAATGATAGCAGTGGCTTTACCTCTGGTGGGGTCACTAATGTATAGTGGCTGATGGACCTCACTAATGGGACAAACTCTTCCACAGGATTTCTGACCTTAGTCCCAGACATTAATAGGATTTTACTGCAACCTCAGAGCAGTACCAATTGGCCCAGATGTACTAATGACTGCTTTGAGCAAGGCCAATTTATGGCCTTGACTCCCCCAGATATAATTGGACCATAAGAAGCTGCATCTGGATCAAAGGAGTTCACCATAGCAGCAGTCAAGCATGGAAGTAAATTAGTAACAAAAAATGCGGGCCAAAGGACCACTTTTTTTTTGGTTTAACGCGGCCCGCAAATTGCACCTTATTTGCTCCCATTGAACAAAACATTCCACCTTCAGACCATTTATACATTTACCACAAAGTGCCACACAATCCAAGGCGGGTCTGCAATTTTAAAACATGGCCCAGAAGTTAACACAAAATGTGAAAGCCACATTCTCTGCAGATTGGTACTCATGTGTGATCTACCAGTTGCACTGAGGGTACAGCCTTGAAATTCCGCACCCTAATTCAGCCACAATTATAATGAACATCCTGTAACAGGCTCAGACCCTACAACAAAAAAATCTGGGCAGAAGGCCTAAGGGCTAATGGCCTGTATTAGTTTGGATTAGTTACTAGCCCTTTGATCTACTACTCCACAACATACCAGACCCTAGAGATTACATCCTAACATTTTTGGGGACGCTAACCCTAGGCATTGTCCCTAAAACCATAGCCGTACACTGATTTAACCACACAAAATGTGTATCAGGCTGCTCAACAAAAAAAAGTGATCAGTCAGCCCAAAGGAATTTCTGCCCAGATTGTCCTGGATCAGCACATTTCCACTTGACCTTCTTCCAAGTTTTAACTCATGGTTTTTATCATTAGGGCCCAAAAAAGGGGTTCTAACCCAAAATTTTGCCCCTCCAAAACAACACACCTACCACTGGCCATACAACAGATGGAATCAAGCAACAAAAAAACGCAGGCCAAAGGCCCAAATTTTATCCCACCCAGTTTTCTGGGATCATTAACAATTCAATCTGGATTGACAGCACACAACATCCAAAATCCTAAAAGGTATATTACCCCCAGCGTGGGATATATAGCTCAAAAAACTCTTCCCTTCACACCTTCCTCCTTCACCCAAGGTTTTTCTCCTGCCCTGCAGGCTCCCTTGGCCCCCTTCCTTTTTCTTTTTTATTAGTGTATACAAGACTTTTGATCATTCCTTTATGGACCAATGGGCCCATTGTACCATTCAGAAATGTCTTGGCAACTTGAATAAATGAACTTTGGGATGACCAACGCTCCTGCAACGTTTGTCACTATGATAAACCAAGCACTAAACGGTCTCTCAAATACATTATGCTACCTTGACAATATCATTATATTCTCAAAAACAAAAGAGGAACACCTCAAACATTTCTGCAAGACACTCAATTGACTTGCAAAGCACAAACTCTACGCCAAGTCTAGCAAGTGCCAATTTATGGAAAATGACCTCCTGTTCTTGGGCCACATTGTCTCTGACAGTGACATCAAAGCAGATCCAGACAAAATTAAAGCCATGGATAACATGCAACACTCCACCTCTGTTAAACAAGTTATATGCTTTCTTGGTATGGTAGCTTACCTAAGGAAATACATCAAAGACTGCAGAAAGCTCACCACACAAATCAATGAATTAACCAAGGGAAATGCCAAAAAGAAATTCATCTGGACACCAGAATGTGACATGAATTTCCAACTATTAAAACAAGCTTTGATCAAAGCACCAATCTTCCAATACCCTAATAACAACAGGTACTACAGGCTCAGTTGGATGCCAGTGACCCCGCCATTGGCGCAGTCCTGCGCATCTGCTAGCCAGGGCAGCAAGACTTCCTACCAGTATGTTACAAAAGCAGAAAACTAACCAACACTGAGCAGAGATACCCAATACACAATAAGGAACTGCTAGCAATATACCACGCATGCATGAAATGGAGATGTTATCTTGAAGGACATTTAATTGTCTAAGTACTAACTCACCACAAATCCTTAATCTACTTCAAAACTCAGAACATACTCATACAACAACAAGCCAAATGGATGTCCCTGCTGGAGAAGCTCAATTTGGACATCCAATACAAAAAGGGGGCAGAGCTGGTCATGGCTGACGCTCTCTCTAGGCTATGTCAGCCAAGAGAGAATCATCCTGACCACCTGGACCCTATCTGGCCAATACTATACAATACTGAGTATAAAACCTAAGGGAAAGACCCCTCAACACACCAACCAACCCACAATACATTAGTAAGGAACAAAAAGTATTTCCATGTATCAAATTGCTTGGTATACTGAATCATTAATGGCAAACATGTTCCCTACATCCCACTTGCACAAAGAGTTGACACCATATTAAGACATCACTGCCTACTAGGACATACAAAGGCTAATAATCTATACCTCACATTAAAAGAGATAGTATGGTGGCCCAACCTGAAGCAAGACATAATTGATGTTCTGAAAAAATTCACAGTGTGCAAGAAATACGCCAATACAAAGGCTCCCCAGCCAACAGTTAACCTAGTACCAGACCCTGAACCATTCAAGGTTTGGGGACTGGACGTAGTGGGCCCCTTCCCAGAAACTAAAACAAATCAATGTTTCTTAATTGTAGCCATTGACTTTGCTACACTCTGGCCCATCTTCTGGGCAACAAAGGACCACAGAGCAGAAACCATAAACCAATTCATTAACAAAGCAATCATAGCCAACTATGGCACCCCAGACATCATAACTGATGGAGCAACCAAGCTATCAGGTCACATAGTAAACAATAATCTAAAATCCAAAAACATTAAGCATTTCACAACCTTGCCCTACAGGCCACAGGCCAACAGCAGAGTTGAACACCTAAATGGCAGCCTTATCAGAACCCTTGAGAAAATAATGGATGGCAAATAAAAGACACATGGCCACTATATGTGAAACATGTATTATTTGTATCCCAGGTCTTCACCAATCAAGTGACAGGCTACTCACTGTTTTAATTAATATATAGATACAAACCAGAAATAATCACCTGCAACAAACAGCCATACATAGAGATTATCCCAGGGAAACTCCCCACAGTAGAACAAGCACCAAATCTACAACACATACATCCTAAAGCTAAAATAACAGAAATAAAAAGGCTCAAAACGCAAAAGGTAACCTCTACAGAGGAACCACTCCCCATCAACTCCCCCGTGTGGGTCCTGGATGGAAACAAAAAGAAGCTAGACTCAGTACACAGGGGACCAGGAAGAATCATCAAGTACAGACCAGACAGAAACCCCTATCTAGTGAAATTCAAAGGTACCAAAGACCCTGTTGTCAATAAATATCACAGAGCCTGCCTCTGCCTTAGCAAAGGAGAACACTTGACCCAACTGGTACCAACTAGCTAACAACTCCAGGAACATCAGGTGGCAGCCATTAAGATAAAGCCCCCTCCTGATGTACCAGAGTAACCCCTTAAGGAAGGGGTGTGTCAAGGGTCTGGATGTACAAGTATTTTGGCTACTACCAACCTACTCAACATCCAGCCATTGCCTGATTTGGTGCCCTTCTAATATACCATTTGACATACCAAGAATGGCAACCAAGCAATATCACATGACTGTCCAAGTATCCAGTGGCTCAAAACCATCTTGCACATGACCAACCCCTAGGTTTGATCCAACTAAATCTCTGTCACAGCTAAAGCTATATAAGTCTAAAGTATTATCCAATAAAATATACTTTGCTTCTTTCTCAATTCCATATTTAGAGCTTCCCTAAAAGGCGCTCCTCATCAATAATTTCCAGAAGTTTACACTCAACATTTGACATAGTTTTAAAATATAAATCTCATTTAAATTTCTGAAAACAATACCATATTGTCAGACTTATAGCTCCTCAGAAAAATGGTGTCAGAATTGAATTGGGTCCATAATTTGAAAATATTTTGGTATATGTCAAAAGTTCAAACAAGAACCACAGCAACACTCAAATGAGTTAAAATATTAAATCAAATATGAGACAGGACATACCAAACTATAAATAGAACAGCTCAGTACAACTAGAGAAATTAATTATAGGCTTTTCAAAATTTAATATAATTTAATCAGGATGCCAATTAGGCATCAACAGAAGGGCTGAACAAAAAAAGAGAAATATTAAAATTATAGTTCACAAACATGGAAGAATTAAGTCACAATAGATGCATAATGTTTATATCCCAAAATAAAATAATACATTTTAACATGAAATCAAAGGTAATCCTTCTTGGGAGCAGAGAAATTTCAAATTTTTCAAACCTCATTTTTGAATATAAAGGGTTTAGGAACTACTATCAGGATACCATCCTTGGGTGGCCAGCCTGTCAAAAACACAGATAGTTCAGGATTCAAGATTAGCAGACAGTGCCCCCAGTAGATGGATGCTAACTTGAATATATAAGGGGCAGAGATCAAACACAGTACCACAGGCCAACAGCTGGGATCATAGTATCAATTAACCTAGAGAGAGTAATTTACAAGATCCCAAACATCTTTCTTGAGCTGTCTATGGGGCGTTTTGTAAAAGGATGATATCTTGGCTTTGGGGTAGGGTGAGAGTCTATTGGCAGTTGATAGGCAGGAATATGGTTGTATTTGTCTCAAAATAACCATGGTTCAGTGGTATACCAATGAACTTTGCAGTTAATCTGGTTTATTCACTGGTTTAGTCTTAGTGATAAGATATCAATATATTTTTGAGTTTTAATTCTTTGTACTTGGGTTTCAAATGATATTCTGTAAAGTACACTGGTCCGTAAGGTAAACCAGTAGCCTAAAAACTGTGGGCAGAGAGACTGGCAGTGGTCAGATTTGTGATTTTTTTAGCCTGAAGAGGCATAGTTTAAATGAAATATTAAAAGAAATAAAAATGTTAGAAATTGATATATCCACAGTTCATAACCTTTAATTTAAAATTGTAATAAATCTTGGTGCAGGATTTGAGGGTTTATATACTCCCTCATCACCAGGCTTTACTTTTAGAGTTTTGGAATTTAAGGACCAGATATTTGAAAATTGGACAGGCAGGCTGCCTATGGGCTGGAGCAGTAAAATGAAACTAGTAAAAGATGATTGTTTATTGGAAGCATTGATCAGAAGGGTGACATACTTCTTCTGCTCTCAAATATTATTCTTAAGAGCGGCCTGGTAGTTGGTATTCTCTTCAGTGTAGGCAGGTTCTGATTTTCTGTGCTAGTATCATTGGATTTTTTACTTGAGATCATTATCATTAGGCCAACTGTTGAGGATGTCACTTCTGTTTAAAATAAATGGATATGTATTGCCTCAGAGAAAGATTTGAGGGAACTGAAAGGAAAGCCCTCACCATCAAGAGAAATGTTTGGTCAAATATCAGATGATTAAAGCCCCAAAAATGGGCAACTATCAGCATTTAAATGTATGCATTTTGACTGTCAAAAATAATTTTATATGCAGTTTAAAACATTAGAAAAGTCTAGTTTAAGCTTATTTCTGTTATAACTGTGCTGTTTTAGCAGAGTTACAAAGGGGAAAATGATTAGAAACTAGATGATGTTTTTTATGGAATATCAATGTCATATAGTTGTTGTGAATCAAGGTAATAGAAACATGATTGTGAAGATCACTTGGTTGGATTGGCAGGGGATGGCTTGATCCTTTTAATAAGTCAAGTGCTAAATCAAGGTATCCACTGTAAGGGACCATCGTTTGGGCATGTTGCTAGATTTGGTAATTTGAGCCAACTTCTGCATTTGGCTTTGGGTCATGCAAAAGTTAGGTTGCAGGTCACAAACCTGTTTAGTAAGAACCTTGCTAGGGGGTTGGCCCTGTTATTTCAACACCCTCACAGCTGAGGGTTGACTTCTTCTGTTGAAAGGTCTGCTGGAAGTTTGTTTGGGGCCTGGGTGCCATACTGTACTAGCTGCTGTTTGGTTGCAGGGAAGATGGTCTCTTGTTGCTTCTGTTGAGCTTTGCAAGGACAGAGCCTATCATGGTGTAGGACTTTATCCTTCTTCCTCTTGCCCAACCCTTACACTAGGTAAGTGTTGTTGTTGTTTAACTCTAGGATTACAGTAGGCCCTACTTTCTCAGGCTGTAACTTGCTCTAGTCTGTGTTTATTACCCATACTTTGTTGCCAACTTAATATATATTTTGGATAGGAACAAACATGTCTTGTACTGTAGATTCAGAACCTAAAGGTAAAAATGCGGGATTATCAAATTCTTTTAGCATGAAATCACCAAATTAATGGAGTTATTTACATCCCATAACAACTTAATTTTTATATAAAAGGATGAAAAATATTCCATTAAGTTGGTGAGTTCATGAAAAAGAATTTGGTAATCCCATATTTTTACCTTTAGGTTCTGAATCTACAGTAACTGTTTTTACTCTCTCTCATTTTTATTATTGTTGGCACAAAGTACTTGGGGGTCTGAACAGAGTGGTACCTTAATTGGCATCTCTAACTTGGGCACTGTGAGGGCTTGAACAATGTTTGGTTGCATTCCATAAAACTAGTTCTTTAAGGTTTTTTCTGATGGATCTTTTCACTTGAGTGCAACACACATGGAGTGTGATTGCTAGTTGTTTGTTCCAATCCTCATGTGCACTGGCAGTGAGCTTGGTGAGGGCCTGTACCAGACTGCCATTCAGATGCTTGACCCTGCTGCTGATCTGAGGATGGTATGGTGTGGTTACAGTATGTTTTACACCTTTAATGATAAGGTAGACATTGGTATTATCAGAGGTCAACTTTGCCTCCATAATTAATCAATAGTTTTGGTTTTATGGACTTACTGATAATCTCTTTGACTATAAACCCCTGTAAATCATTACCAGTGTATGCCTTGAAAGCCTGTGTCACTGGCCAGTGCTAAGCAAAGTGGACAGAATTAATCAATTTTTTTCTTTTTGTTGTGTTTCCCTGACAAGGTTACCACAATATCCAGGGCCCACATTGTTGAAACAGCAGACTCAACCCACCAACAAAGTTCCAACAAAGCAGGTCTGTGACTCACAACCCAACTTCCCAGTGACCCAAAGCCAAACTAGGAAGTCAACTCAAATTTCCAAATCTAACAACATGAACAGATGATAATCCCTTATGGTGGATACCTCAAGTTGGCGCTTGACTCATTACCAGGATCAAGCCACCCCCTTCACCATCTAACTGTGTGATCAACACAATCATGTTCCTGTTATCCTTGATTCACATTGACTATATAATCACTATCTCTCAATAAAGATTATTATCTAGTTTCTAAATATTTTTCCCCTTATAACTTGGCTCAAACAGCGCAGTTACAAAAAAATTTGAAGGGTAATTAGGCAAGGATAGGCAGTACTGACTTGGGCAGTGCATTGCTCTTGGAAAATTTCTAACAAACCTCACATTGATCTAATACTTCCTGTGAATCTCTGTACAGTGTGGGTCACCAGGCCTTTTGTTTTAAGAACTTGTATAGATTTTGGATTTTGGTATGGACTAGGTCCTGGTGGTAGCAGAGAATGGTGTCAACTTTCTGATGTGTAGGTATGTAGGGGATGGTTACCCTGTTGGTCATCTTGCAGTGTAGGGTCCCATAGACATCTATGCACAGATGCTCATTTTTAATCATGGTGTCTTGGGTGATGTTTTTAGTGCCTGGGGATCCCTCATCTTTGGTTTGGAGTACTAGGAGAACCAGTTGGGTCTAACCAATTCTGTCTTCTTGAGGCTCTTATGTATAGTTGTGAAAGGACATCAGCCATTACTAGCATGGTACCAGGTTTGTATTAAATATTCATATTGAATCTTTCCAGGAACATAATCCAGTGTGCCTCCTTCTGGGAGAGGTTAGCTTGTGCTTTGAAGTAGGTGAGTGGCTTGTGGTCTGTCAGGGCTGTGAACTCTTCTTATCTCTCCAGGTAGCAACACCACTTGACCAGGAAGTGTACAATGACTAACAATTTCTTGCCATGTATCAGATATCAGAAAGGGTAAGACATCAGTTTATTGGTGTGTCTATCAATGATGTAAAGTACTGAATCTATTGAAGGGACCTGGATTATTGGGCATTGATCCATGACCTCCGGGTGATACTCATTGTTTGGCAAGGAAGAAGATTGGCAGGGAGAGCTTGGCTTGCTTAATGCTCTCCCCAGGCTTTTCCCTTGTCCTGGTTATCCTGGGTGCTGGTAACTCTGAAGTGATTGTGATTGGAATGGCCATTTTTCCCATTACTGTGGTCATTAGAGCTCAAAGTTTTGTTGTTTGCATTGTTACTGTTGCTAAGCAGGGGCAGTTAGAACATCCTGGGGGTGAGAGTCCTTAGGCCTCTCTCTTTTCCCAGTTTGTGCCTTATTCAGCTCATTGGAATTTTTTTCTGATTTCTATGCTTCACAGTACAGGCTTTTGAGGTTGGTTACTTGATCCAGGTTGATGTGTCTCATTACATGAAACTTGAGGGTGTTGTAGTACATGAGGTTTGCAGCTAGGTTATAAAACATCATATCTGAGGATGCCTGCAACTCTAACTCCTTGTAGGCTCTTTTCAGCTCCTTCATCATATCAGTTTGCATAAAGTTATTCACCTGGAGGATAATAATGAGAGCAGTATTCTTCATTACAAATCTGGCCAAAAAGTTTCTCTTAAAGATCTCCCAGTCTTACTCTGTATAATACTTGTGCCACTTGTTGCACCAAGTGCCTATGTCATGGGTCAATCAAATGAAAAATTCTGCAATACAGAAACAGACAGGGAATTCTATTTGTGTTAAGTTTTTATAGGCAGACTGGATTCATACTGTGTTGTTGTTGGCCACTGCAAATGACTCCAAGGCTGTACTGCAAAGTTGCTGGGCCACCTCTGTGGACATGATGCTTTTTTTAATGGCTCAAGGAGTGAAAAACAGTACCTTAATGAACCCTTTTATGGGCAGGGAATTGAAGCATGAACTTGAATTATCATGTCTTGATAAAGGACATGTCCTTCAGGGATTTCAGTTCCTGGTATGTAGGGCATCCAATCTAAGGGGAGCCCAGACATGATTATTTTTATATATTTTGTTGATCATGGCAAGTACAGACAACAGAAGGAATTTTTAAAAAGAAGGTAGTATGGATAATTTACCTATACTACCAATGTTGTAACTGTGCTTTATTATCAGAGTTAAGTGGGGGAAATATTTATAAACTAGATAACACCTTTATTTGGATATGGGGATTATTTAGTTGGAGTAAATATTTATAGTAGACACAAGATTGTGGTGATCAATCAATTAGATTGGACAGGGGTGGCTTGATATTGGTAAGGAGTGAAGCACAAAGTTGAGCTACCACTGGAATCAGATTGGAATTAGTTCTGGTTCCTTGTTTTAGTAATTTGAGTTGAATTCTGCATTTGGCTTCAAGTGGTGGAGAAGCCAGTCTGAGTGACACAGACCTATTGTGAGGAAATTTGCTAGGGAGACAACCCTGTTATTTTTGACATTGAATATTTTATTTTTAACTCATCTTAGTGGCTTGAAATTGTGATTTGAAATTTATACATATGATTTGTCAATCCTGAATTTAGCTATCAGGTTCATAATCTATGTTGTAGCCTAGATTGTCTCCCTGCCTGCCAACATATATTAACATAGGCAGGGGGCACTCATAGAGGTGCCCTTTGATGTATCTAACAGCATTGAGCATCCAGTTGCCAATTCAAATTACAGACAATATTACCTAAATAGGTGTTCTGCCAATTCTATGCACAGATTCACCAACTAAGTTATTTGTTACTCAACTCCTATTTAGATCATGCCATAGTACCACTTCCTGGTAGACTTGTGGCTTCCAAGTATAGTGATTTAATTGTGCCATCTCAAATAAATAATATATTATTCCTATTATTAATCCTTTCTATTAGACTATTGTCTTCCTGTGACTGTACTACAGCCATGTTGGGCTGTGGTTAAACAAAGTAGTTGAATTGTGATGAATTTTTAGGTTGAAATTCAAAAATAATTGGCATTTGAGGGATTTTCAAATGTAGTGATAGAGTACCCAGGAATTAATTATAATGTACTAATTGAGGAACCAAAAAAATCCTCCTAATTCAGACTTTGAGACTAGGTGTCTCAAACCTTATTGATTAACTAGCAAGGTTAGTTGATGAATACCCTGGTTTATGATTAACGAGAATTTAATCATAGGGTTTAAATGGGCTCAAATGTGTCAAGTAAAGAATTGATGTCATGAAAAGTAGTTAATTAACTGGGAAGGTTAATTAATATATGTCCAGGAATATGATAAATAAGAATTTAATTATAGGGTTAAAATGGTATTGTCTGTGTCAAGAAGATTAGTTAAGGATGACCAAAAGTAAACCCCCCAAATAGTGGTTTAAAAGTGATGTCTTGGTAAATTTATTAGATTTAAAAGTGCTACCACACCGCCCAATCAATTTTTAAAGCGCCAAGGTGCCATCTAGGAACATTTCCTAGACGCTGAGGTGGCGCCTGGTTTGAGTTTCAAATTATTTTGATGAATGTGTATTGCAAAAAATAAATTGATGCAAAAACTACCAAAGGAAGGTAACAATATCTAGGTATTAAGGATTGATCAACTGCTTCTCAGGTGGGACAATAGAAGCTTGGATCAGAAATAAAGATATTCCACAAGGTTTTTGGCAGGAAGTATGGAATGCTTTAAGCCATAGAAGTACATGTCTAAGGAAGGAATCAGTTGACTCTAGAATTTACCAGGGCATATTCTTATAGGCTAAGAATGTGAATATCTTTTTGGTAAAAGTCTTGATTGAATAAATCTGTTATTTTATAGACCATGTAATAGGAATCCTGGTGTGATTTCAGAACCAGAGGGGGTTTCAGTATATTATACCCCAATTGGTATATAATGAAAACATGATAATAATAAATAAAGATGCTTATATTTGTGAAAATGGTTGCTTTCCCCTCAATCATTATGTTTTATGTTTTTGGATTTTAACTAAAAGAAATCTACCATGGAATAAAAGAGATGGTCTTCAGCTAAGGCTATGGGAAGTTAAAAGTGTGAAAATAATCACCAGATGGTGGCAAGTTTAACGCCAAGATTGCTTGCTTGGAATCTGAGCTCATCAAAGCTCACATAAAGGATTCCCTATTATACTGTAAAAAGAGTCAGGCCAGGATAATAAAAAAGAAAGTATGAATTTCCAGGATCCTATACACTTCCACAATACAATACTGAGCTATCTTTGGGTCAGTTAAAATAGTAGTAGCAGTTGTAAGTTTAATTAACACCCTATCTTTAATAAAATTTCCCCCAAGAAAAGACAAAGTGCTGGTTAAATAGCTACAACTCATCAAGAGACCTTCTTATTCATCTCTAATGGGGATATCCCAGAAGGTTATTAATATAAAAAGACAAACTAGTTCTAATCAGCATTTAAAACTGGCTCTGCCTGGGACAAAATAATGTTAGTGTCATCACTCCTCAGTCTGACCTGTCACATAACATGCTGACCTTACACTTGGAACCCTTTACAGGTGATGTGGAAGGCGCCAACATTGTGAGTTGGCTACACTCTACTGAAAACCTCATCTGTATCTGCCAAGTACCTGAACCCATTTGGGCTACCACAACATCAGGGTGCCTCACTGGGCCTGCCGCTGTAGGGTTCACCACTTGGGCCAGCCAAGAGCTTAAAGTCACCTGGGGGTGCTCAGAAATACCACTAAGTCCTGCTACAGTAAAATCCTTTCACACATTGTTGTGGGAACATACCTGCTTGCAATAAAAAACAGGAAGCATTGTTGAGTATCCTACTGCCTGGCAGCAAGCTCTTGATGCTGCCCCAGAAGCCATCACCAAAGGAAACACAATTCTTCTCAAACTCATCATCAATGGGTTAAAGCCTAATATCTGTAAGTGGGTACACATGGTGTGTTACATCTCCATTGACAACTGTTATAAGGCCATTGTGAAAGCAAATAATCAAGCTACAATGAATTTTCAAAAATCCAACAATCTGCCCCACAAAATTGTTCTTTGCCTGATAGCGCCCACAGCCACATAGAACACTTCCAATTCTTCCAGAAAGATAATGCCAACAAGTGCCCTTGAGAGGGGGGTTACATTTGGCATAAATTGAGGGTTTAGAAAAATCCTGGGGGTTTTACACATGAGAGGCTCTACAAAATCACTTGATTTGCACTCCCAATCCCTCCTTGCCAAAAGCTTCTGCAGCTACAACATGGATAAGGGCAAAACTCTGGATGTATTCCAGGTACACAGCAACAACAACTCTGTCCTTCAAGATATTCATACACAAAATAAATTCAATTTCTTGTTTGATCCCTTTTGCTTCTGTGGGAATACCCACAAGCTCCTGTTAGACCCCAGGGACAATCACATGTTGATCAACCAGAAAAATACTGATTCCCAGAAATTAGATGAGGTGCCCAATTGGTTCAAAGCAGTGTGCATAGCAGACTTCCCAAGAGTAGACATCACCCAAAAAAGGTACCCTTCTCTATAAAAATGGGCAACATTCAGGTTAGGCTCTATGGACAACAGCGCTCATGTCAACAGTGACCATGTTAACACTTTGTTGACATGGGCATTGTCAACTCAAAAAGTGAATTATTCTAATATTTTTGCTAGTTGTGCTAGCTTAATTCCCATTTTTAAAGCTCTCAGGGGTGCAACCCCAGAAAGCATAACAAACCTGTGGCCATTTCAATACAATTTAATATTAATCTTAATAAAAATCTTGATTTAACTCAATTTTTTCTTTATTTTCACCAATAAAAAATTGTTTTTTGGCAAGTTGTTTTCACAACAAAAAGTGTCAATGTCAACACTTTTTAAGCTTAACTTATTTTTAATAAGAAAATTAAAACATCTAAAAAATAAATATTATAAGCAAATTTAAAAACATTAAATTAATATAGAGTAATAGCTATAGTGCATATAGCAGTTCATTGAAATGAACATCTTTTAAATCTACCTGTGTCACTTAATTGACTTTATCATAAATGGGTTTGTGGCTAACAGTGATCCTATATTTAAACCTGTTTTACTTTGTCATTTACTATGTAATTTATTATCAACAATAGTGTCAAAAATTGGAATGTTGACTATTTTCTTGTGATCAATCACTGAGGTGGACTTAAGCAAATTGGAGTGGCGCAAATAAGCCTAGATTACTATGCCACCATCTATTGAGAATGTTGTCAGTGATAAGGTTGTCACCTTAAATTTTTTCATTATTTTAACCAATAGCTGGCAAATTTCAATATACACAATAGTAAAATATCATATTCAAACCCCCCAAAACATTATTTTAATAAATAAATAATTGACTTTGATGATTGTTCAGCTTATTTTTATATGTTTTATTTTTTATTTTATTATGTGAACAAAAATACACCAAGAACAGTAAATTATTTGGTGGTTTGCTTAGCTTTAATTAAGTGCACAATAAAAAACATAGAAAATTTTCAAAAAATGTAGACAGTGCCAATGTTGTCTCTGATAATGTCTATACTTTTCCTGATTGAAAATGTTAATTCAGCCTATTTTTGCTACTGTAAATTCAGAACCTAAACATAAAAATGCGGGATTGTCAAATCCTTGGTCCAAATTTTGAATCACTTTTGCAGGCAACTCAGCTGAGTGAAAAATAAAATATTTAATAAAATCAAACATTTAAAATATGAATTTTTTTGATTTATTTAAATTGGCAAATTTTGAATCTCTTGAGTAGATAACTCAACTAACAAAAGACAAAACACAGCAAACAAATACAGGATACATGAATCAGAAATGCAGGATTCTAATGTATTATTTGAGATTTCCTGTATTTCAAACAAATCATAGACATCATGGAAAACTCAACAAATCTGAAATTGCGGGATTTTCAAATCCAAGAACCAAGTTTCAAATCATAATTGCAAGGAATTTGAAATAAATATAATTTGTGGTTGTCTCAAAAAGGATGTTAGAATCTAGAGTGGATTTGTACTTTTTCTTTTAGGAATCATAGGCATTCTCAAAAATCACCCTATTCCATTTTAGGACAGCTAAAATTTAGATGCTTGATTACAGTAGATTTTCAAAAGCAATAATAATAAAATAGAATTATATATTACAGTCTATTTTTACCATGTTGCCTTTTCCTTGGTGTATTGATAGTTCATTTGATGTCAATAAGGTGTTTGCATTTAACTGGAGGTGAAACCATCCAATTAAATACAAACGCCTTATCAAAAGCAAATGAACTATCAATACACCAAGGAAAAGGCAACATGGTAAAAACAGATTGTAATATATAATTCTATTTTATTCTTAGTATTTTCTGAAGTCTACTGTAATCAAGTATCCTTAATAGCAGTACATGAATACATAGTGTAGTAAACTGATGGTTTATCTTTTCCTCTCCTTTCTTTCTTGAAATTTTTTAAAAGTTTTTTGGCCCCTGGCATAGCCAAGGGGCCAACAAAACTTTTAAAAAACTCTGCATCATCAGGAGAGTAGCTCATAAATCATTATATGGTTTTATGGTTGCTATATTAGTGATTTAGAGTGCATAATATTGCATCATTTCCAGTTTAGACAATTTTACATTTAACTTAATTTCATGTCTAAACATGGTTGTTGAGATTGTATTTTCCATTTGATTTTATCCAGAGTGGAGCTTCTTGATTTGGGTTGATTTGTCCTAGTTTCTTACTTTACATTTGATTTGGATTCCAGTTTCTGCAATTAATATCTGAGTTTACTAGTGGCATTCAAAAGTGATTTAAAATTTGGTTCTTGGATTTGACAATCTTGCAATTTCAAAAAACATAGTAAACTTAATGGAAATGGTTGATGAATTTGAATGCTTCAAATCTGATTCCAGCTAATTCATTTCTTCCATTGGAAATATGCAGTTTGACTTGAACTTTGTAAAGTGTCTATGAGTTCCCGCATTTTTAAAAATTCAAATAAAAATAAAAATAATTCAATTTAATTAAAAAAAGGCTATCCCGCAAAAGTGATTCAAAATTTGGACCAAGGATTTGACAATCCTGCATTTTTATGTTTAGGTTCTGAATTTACAGTAATTTCTTTGATAATGTTGACACTTTTCATTTCTCACATATAAAACTTTTACTTTTACATATTAAAAACACCTGAATTTCTAATATGTTGTATTTTTGATATTTCTTTTTTGTATTTTCTGATTTTTAAAATAAAAGTTATCTCAAATTTTAACAATTTTCCATATTTCTTTTAACTTTTAAATTGTTATTTAAAAGTCTTATAAAACAAAAAATTTCTAATATTTTTAATACCTTAAATTTCAAAAAGCCCATATAAGTTAGAAGGTGATTTATTATGGGTTTATAATGTTTTTGATTTGTTTTTTAATATATTGCTTTATTTTAGAACCTTTTATTAATTATTTTAGAACAAGAATACTTCTAAACAGGAAAAGGGCACCAAGCGTCCCTCCAAGCCCACAAAAGCCACCAGGAAAAAGGCAGCAACAACCAAGAAGGCAGCCTCTAAACCCTCACCCAAACCAACAACCATGCTCCCCCTGAGAAGAGCCCAGCTCAATCCACTGGGGGTGAGGAAAAGATGGGTCCCTCAAAGTCCATAATTTCTATACATCTGCATCTGATGAGGAGCCAACTAAGAAGCAGTGCTCCAGTAAAAACTCCCCTCTCAAGGATAAGTCTCCTACTGTCAGGAATATGTATGGAAATAAGATTCCATGAGCCACCAGAACTTCAAACTATTGACTACTCCAATTATCTTATCATTCATCCATGAAGACCCAGAAAGAGAAAATACAAGGTAATTCATAATATAAGTTCATGAGTGAAGAACCATAAGATTTATAAAGCACCATGAGGAGAATGATGGATAAGGGTTAAGAGAAACGGTAAGGTAATTTATACTTATCAATTATTGAATGAGAAGAGTCAAGAATGCTACAAGAGGGACATAGAATTTGAAGGAGCATTAGAATATGTAGCAGTGGTTTAATAATAGCACCAATAGATTTCTCTTGGTCTCAGCTTTCAGAAATGCCTTTAAACGTTGAAATTGGTTCTCTAGCTGCAGAGATATGACTTTTTGAGGATCAGAAATTATGCACAAGAAGACAGATAGTTCAAAAGATATTTGGACTGCAAAAGCACTTGAAAATGGCACAATTGATTTAATTTAATATAAAAACTTATTTTAAATCAAGTTTAAACATGATAAAATAAAGTGAGTTGATATAAAAAGTTGTTAGGATTCTGAATCCTGACACCTACACATGAGGAGCACCAGGATAAGCCCCCTTCTTCTCACCACTAAGCTCCTCTGGTACCAGCTCATCAGGGGATTATTCCAAGCCCTGCCCCAATTACTTCCCTGGCTTCTATCATGCTCCTGCTGGCACTTGAGACCCTTTTGTGGCCCACAAAGTTTTCAATTTTGAAAGGAAGTCCAAGGTTCTGATAAGGAGCACCTTTTGGGCAAGCTTCAAATATGGAATTAAGAAAGAAGAGAAGTATATTTTATTGGATAATACTTTAGACTTATATAGATTCAGCTGTGGTGGGGATATTAGTTAGACCAAACTCAAGGGCTGGTCATGTGAAGATGGGTTTGAGTTGCTGGATACCTGGACAGTCATGTGATTTTGGCTTGTTGCCATTTCTGGTATGTCAAATGGTATATTGGAAAGGCACCAAATTGGGCAATGACTGGATGTTAGGTGTGATGGCAATATCCAGAATACTTGTATATCCAGACCCTCAACAAGAGTTCTTAAAGTTTAAATATCCTTCAAAATTCTAAGTCCTAATTAAACTATCCATGATAGCTGAGTTGCTCAGTTTTTTCTGGCCTGAGAGCTCTGGGCCCATTCTGAACCTTCTGGCCTGTCATTTCCTCTGTTTAAATCCCCTCCATCTGATAGTCCACTGATAGTGTCTTCATATCTTCATATCTTCATCATCATTTTTAGTGTTCCTGTCATCATGGATCATTGGGCTTTCAGAGTCCACAAGCTGGGACATCTTTAGTCCAATGAGTTTTACATATCCTGAGTCACTTCCTGGTCACTGGCTGGCTGGAGTTCACATGGCTGGGCAGCCCAAAATTCTAGCCAATTATCTGAATCAACTTCTAATTTTGATCCTTCATGCTGAGCAGCAAACCCTTTTTAGATGGCCTGTCAGCTATGACAGGAGTGATAACATGTTGGTTCAGCGCTTTCAGCAATCTAGATTGGTCTGGATTAATCACCAGCCTATGAAGCTCTTCTGCACTCTGAAAATTTGTGGCCAGGCAGGCCTGCAAAAATCCCTGATTAATCAGATTTGAATTTCTGCCTATTTCAAATTTCTCATTGGCTAGCTGTAAAAAAACACAGGCAGCCAGCCCAGGGGTCCACAGGATCCACAGAATTACCAGAAAAGGTTCCAAGTTCAAATCCTCTAGTTGGGGTTCCTTATTCCTTTTGGAAGAAATGTCATTCATGACACTGGCCTACCTTTGACACACATGATGGGGGGAAACTTTGGCAGTGAGTAAGGAACTTTTGAGGGTCAGGATGTACAAGCATTCTGGCTATCAACAATCTACTTAACATCCAGCCATTGCCCAACTTGGCCCCCTTCCAATATACTGTTTGACATATCAAGAATGGTAACCAAGCAATATCACTGACTAACCAAGAATCCAGTGGCTTGAACCCATCCTGCACATGACCAACCCCTAGGTTTTATTAACTAAATCTCCACCACAGCCAAATCTATATAAGTTTAAAATAATATCCATTAAAAGATACCCCTCTTCTTTCTCAATTCCATATTTTAAGCTTTCCCCAAAAGGTGGGTCATTATTTTAGGGATTAGGCCATTTTCTAATGCACATGCTGCTCAAGTTGCAGCATAACACAGTTCGATTTTGAAAAAGTAACTAATTACATATTTTATATTTAAAACATTAATAACTCAATGAAAAATTAATATTTTTTCACACTGTAAACTATAAAAATGATGCTAAGAATCTTATCTTTCTATTGGTGGAAAGATCCTAATATGTATAATATGCTTAATATTAAAGCAAAAGTAATTTAAAAGAGTATAATCCAGATTTTATTATATGATTATATCTAATGATATAAAGTAGATCACTTCAAAGCTAATAAATACTCTTTTTTTAATATACAACAGCTTTTTTTATTTAATGAAATTAAAGATAAGATTGAGAGCTTTATTTTTGCATTTTATTTTATTTAAAAAGCTCAATTATTTTGGATTTTATGAAAGTTTGAAGTTAGGTGTTTTTATCACTGTTTAGATTGATTTTAAGGTTCAAGTGAGCTTCGAACCTCAAATTAAGCATTCTTTAAATGGAATTCTTTAATATTTTATCATTTTAAAAATATGCGGAAGAGTTACAATTAACTGAATACATCATTTTAATTGATTTGCATTGATTACAAAGAGGATATAATGTAATAATCATGTTTAGCTGCTTCACATGCATCACTTGTGCATGAAAACTGGGTATTTAATCAATTATGCAAGCATAAATTCAAGTTCAAACTATAATAAAAGCTATCACACCATTTCTTTCAGAATGGTGTCATTTAGCTTGGTATATAAGAGCTAAAGCACCACAAAGCTTCTAATCCAAAAGACCCCATTCAAAGGCCACATTCTGATCATAACTACTCCAACATTAAGGCACACTTCAGAGATCTGACCTAATTACAGATTTAAAATACTACCATGTCCTCAGTTAAATTTACTTCTGCCATGCTATCCTTTTTTTCCTTGGGAGCTTCAACAAAAAGAGAGAGAATTGCAATGTTAAAAAAGGCATTCCTCTTTATTGCTGGTGATGATCTTGATAATTTCATCAAGCACTTCCTTACTCAAACTGAATTTGGGAAAGCTCAGTTCCTGCCAACTATTCAAATTCAAAAAGACAATGAGTTCATTGAAAACTTAAAGGATCTCATGAAATCTTCTCCCCAAAAACATCTCCCAGCCTTGCAATCTCTGGTTACTTCCAGTTACTCTTTAAAAGAGCTTAATGATATGGGTTTTAATATAACCAAAAGTGAGTTTGAATACTCAAGAAAAATAAATAAAAATAAAAATGTAAGTTTAAACAAAAAAAGCCAAAAAGATAATAACAATTCATTAAAAAAAGAAATAACTAAAAAAATAATTAACAAATTGCTGGAAAATTCTTTTGAAACAAACCAGCTTACAAAAAAAGTGCCTGAAAAAATTTATAAAGATATAGAAAAAGAGATGAGTAATTACTCAACTGAAATTAAATACTCTCTACTTAAAACAAAAAAGAAATATATGAAAATATGAAAATAAAAAATGAAATTTCGGTTTCAATTTCTACTTACTAGAAATTAATCCCTAAAAATATAATAAAAAGTAAAAAACAAACTGATATGTGCAATATTTGTAATTTAAAAAATTTGCTAGAAAAAAAGAAGGAAGAATGTGAAAGTAAAAACTTGCCATTACCAGAATCTATAGAAAATGACTTAAAGACTATTAATCAGCACCAAGACTTTTATGTTCATCAAAATTGTGAATATAAAAAAGATATTAATGAATTAGATGATGAGTCTTGTGTTGTAGTTATAGATTATAAAGAAAACTTAAAGGTTGGAGGTGGTCCAATTGAGACCAATAATTGTTTTTATTCAAAAAAACCAATCTCATTATTAGGGTTTGCATTAGTTTTTAAGAAAAACAATAAAATTAAATATGAATATCATGATTTTTTGTCTCAAATATTATCACATGATTCTTTATTTTCAGGTGAGTGTTTTATAAAAATTCTTAAATTAGATAGATTTAAAAAATAAAAAATATAAAAGTATGGACTGATAATGGAAATCATTTTAGATCATATGAATTCTTATATTACTTATTTAAAGAGGCACCTAAATATATTAAGGGTTCTATAAAATATAATTGTTTTGTGGAATGTCATGGAAAAAGCATTGTTGATGGTCACTTTGGTGTAATATCAAAAACATTAAAAGAGAAAGAAAATCATTTTTATATTAAGAATATAAATGATATTAAAAATATTTTTGAGTAAGAAGAAAAAAGAAAAGAGTTATATAAATCAGCGCTATCAGGCTCAAATATTTCTCAAAAGTCATTCTTTTATATTTATGAGAGAAAAGTTAGGCCTATAAGGAAAGAGCTCAAAGTTAAAAATCTGCGCATTAATCTTTCATATTTGATGAAAAATGGGAAGTTGTATACTTCACCTTTAACATTTGAAAGTTTCTCAGAATATTCTGAGATAACTTATCATTTGAAATCACATGATGATACCAGAGAAACAAAAAATATCAGAAGATGCTAGTGGTGCACTAGGGCAAGTTCATGAAGTAGGGCAGCTTACTAGAGGGTGTATTTTAAATAGAGTCATCAGTCTTTCAAAAACAACAACATTTTTTCCTGAAACAAACTAAGAATATTTATAATGAGCCAAAGATAGGGTAATAGCATTTATAGCTTTGGGGCTGCTATTACTCTCCCATGCAACTCATCATAAATATTTTTGGTTTATAGTTTGTAGTAGCACTTAAGATATTTTCAGTAATACTATAAGTTGCAATTTTCAATTCTAAAATTGATGAAGTATTTTTTAAAAAAAATCATCTAGGCCCAAGATCAATTAAAGTTTTGGAATTAGTTGTGTTGTATTTTCAGCTTTCTGAATAATTTGAATATGAATAATGTGATTAAGTTATAAAAGAATAAATCTGGCGCCTAGGCATAACAAGAAAAATAATAACCCAGGTGCTCCTCATCACTGGTAGCAGCTACAGTTTTTTTACCACACCCATGAAAGAGAAAATGACTGACCAAAACCTGCCCACCTTAGCTCATGTACTCAATCAGGCCACATCCTTGGAGACCTGGAAAACGTACTTCTACGCCCACAACATTGACAAAGCATACCTAGTGGATGCATTGTATTCAAAGGTCATGTCATGCCCAAAGCATGCACCAAGATTATTCAATACAGTTGCTCTCTTCAACCACAAACAAATGCACAACCACCTATCACAGATGAAGTGACCAACACCAAATACATTGGTATCAACAAGTTCTTTGGTAAAAACAAAGAAAATGTCATCAACTGGCTAGATTACACAGCTGCCAAACTCCGCGCCAGCCGCATCCCCCAAAAAGAAATGGATCTAGGAAGCCAGCAAGCGCCTGTATAAGGCTGCAGCTAACTGGTTTACCACTTGGGTTGGCTCACAAACCAACAACCATCTTGACAACTGGGAAAAGTTCAAAGCCAACATCACCTACAATTTTTGCGTCACTGAATCTCTCCAAGACATTTCAATATAGCTCAGTGGTCTTCTGAGGAATCCACTATTGCAGCTTACACCAATGAATTTGAGGAAATATGTCGCAAAATCCAAAACCAAGCACAAGCTTATAATGTACATACCAGAGCCTAATTCATCAACAGAATGAAGCCCTCTGTTGCTGCCCTCATCCGCCCAGAGGCTAACACCTCCATGCCTGCACTCATTGCAGAAGCCAAGCGCACAGAAAAACGCGCAAACATGGATTATGCTGCACACAACGGCAATTGCTCCTCAAACGGCAATGGCAGAGAAAACTCCAATGGCAACAAACGCCAAAAAACCAATCATAGCAATGACAACTCCAATTGCAATAAAGGCAATTGCAGCCAAAGAGCAAACTGCTCCTGTCCCAAGAAAGAGGACACCACTGAAGTAAACAATGCTGAAACAGCAACCCACTATGAATCTGACGGCACATTCTCTGACCCCAAAGGTCTCAAAACAGAAGAACAGGGAAAAGAGGAGGGGGAACAGGCTTAAGTGCCCCTGTCTCCCCCCAACTTGACAAGAAACTGTACCAAGGCACAAACTTTGCTGCTCACATCCCATGTGTCCCGCAATCCTCCATTTTTATGAACATAAAAATTAAAGATTGCTCACAACTTCTTGTCTCCTCATGCACTTACAAATCACATACACATAGAATTTTATTTGAAACTGGTGCACAATACACCATGGTAAGCAAACCATTTGTAACCTAGTACAAAATACCAGTTGTCAAATCCAACTTCAAATATGCCAGAATGGCAGATAAATCAAAGGTTCTACTTGAAGGAGAAACAACTCCCTTGAGAATTGACCTCCAAGGCATACAAACGTCCATTAAAGGACTTGTCATGAACAACATAAGCTACGACATTGTAGCAGGCATGGACTGGTTCACTCAACTAAACCCAGGCGTATGTTGGAAAACAAAAACCATGACCATTAAACACAACAGGGTCAATTTTAACATCCCCAAAGAGCCCAACAACCTCATTCTAAGAAACACAGTATTTGTCCAGGGCATAAACCAAGATGACTAAGAACATCTAACCAAAGATAGTACCCTCCACATAATGAGGCACTCCAAATTCAATAATATACAAACACAAAAGATCCAATGCTCGGATCTCGCGGCACTCCTAAAGGAATACACTCATGTATTGAAGGAAGAACTCACAGAGTTACCCCCAAAACAAGAGGTCAAATATGGCATCAACTTATGTAAAGCCATGCCCAAACCTGCACCACTCTACAGACTCTCTCCCATGGAGACCCAAACACTTAAAGCCCACATTGAGGACAATCTAGCCAAAGGATTCATCTGTCTGTCTGAATCCCCGTGGGGGGCAGCGGTTTTCTTTGTAAAGAAAAAGGAAGGCACTCTGCGTCTAGTAACTGACTACAAAGCACTAAATGCAAGCACAGTAAAGAATAAATACCCACTTCCCCTCATAGAAGACCTATTTGCAAGGCTCTCTGGAGCAAAAAATTCTCAAAAATTGATCTCACATCTGGTTATAACTAAGTTGAAGTCAAAGAGAAGGACATACCAAAGACTGCGTTCTGCATACAATCTGGGTCATTTGAATATAAAGTAATGAATTTTGGGATGACAAACGCCCCAGCAACATTTGTCACCATGATGAAACAGGCGCTAAACAGACTCTCAAATACATTATGCTACCTTGACAACAACATCATATTTTAAAAAACAAAAGAGGAACACCTCACACATGTCTGCAAGATACTCAATTGACTTGCAAAGCACAAACTTTATGCAAAAATAAGTAAATGCCAATTTATTGAAAAGGAGCTCCTATTCTTGGGCCACATTGTTGCTGACAGTGGCATCAAAGCAGATCCAGACAAAATTAAAGCCATAAATAACATGCAACACCCCACCTCTGTTAAACAAGTTATGCTTTCTTGGTATGGTAGCTTACCTAAGGAAATACATCAAAGACTTCAGAAAGCTCATCACATCAATCAATGACCTAACCAAAGGCAATGCCAAAAAGAAATTCATCTGGACTTCAGAATGTGACAAGAATTTCCATTTATTAAAACAAGCTCTTATTGAAGCACTAATCTTGCAATACCCTAACAATAACAGGTGCTACAGGCTCAAGTCAGATGCCAGTGACACCACCATTGGCGCAGTCCTGCGCATCTGCCAGCCAGGGCAGCATGACTTCATGCCAGTATGTTACAAAAGCAGAGAACTAACAAACACTGAGCAAAGGTACCCAATAAATAAAAAAGAATTGCTATCAGTATATCATGCATGTAAGAAATGGAGATATTACCTCAAAGGACACTTAAACGTCTGAGTGCTAACTGACTACAAATCCTTAATTTAATTCAAAACTCAGAATGCACTTGTGCAGCACCAAGCCAAATGTACTTCCTTCCTGGAACAGCTTAACCTGGACATCCAATACAAAAAGGGGCAGATCTGGTCACAGCCAATGCTCTCTCTAGGCTATATCCAGCCAAGAGAGGATCACCCTGACCACCTGGACCCTGACTGGCCCAACCTATACAACATTGAGTACAATACAAAAAGGAAAGAATCCCTCCACACATCAGCTAACCCATGATACACTAGTAGGGAATGAAAAACATTTCCACAATTCAAATGACACAGTATACCAAATCATCAAGGATAAACACATTCCATACATCCCACTTGCACAAAGAGTCAATACTATATTAAGACACCATTGTCTGCTAGGACACACAAAGGCTAACAACATATATCTCATATTAAAAGCGATAGTATGGTGGCCCAACCTGAAGCAAGACATAATTGATATTCTAAAAAAGTGTACAGTATGTGAAAAATACGCTAGCACCAAGGCGCCACAGCCAACAGTTAACCTTGTACTTGACCCCAAACCATTTAAGGTTTGGGGACTGGAAGTAGTGGGACCCTTTCCAGAAACCAAAACAAATCAACGTTCTTTAATTGTAGCCATCAACTTTGCCATATGTTGGCCCATCTGCTGGGCAGCAAAAGATCACAAGGTGGAAACAAAAAATTGATTCATCAATAAAGCAATCATAGCAGACTATGGCACTCCAGACTACATCTTAACAGATGAAGCAAAAGAGCTAACAGGCCACGTAGTAAATGAAACTCTAAAAACAAAGGACATTGAACACCACACAACCTTGCCCTACAGGCCAACGGCAGAGTTGAACACTTGAACAGCAGCCTTATCAGAACCCTGGAGAAAATAATGGATGACAAAGCCAAAGACACATGGCCACTCTATGTGAAACATGCATTACTAGTATCCCAGGTTCTTACCAATCAAGGGACAGGCTACTCACCGTTTGAACTAACATACAGGTACAAGCCAGAAATAGTCACCCATAAAAAACAGCCATACATAGAGATTGCCCCAGGGAAACCCCCCACAGTAGAACAGAAACCAGCTCTACAACACATACACCTCAAAGCCAAACTGGCAGAAATAAAGAGACTCAAAACTCAAAAGGTAACCTCAACAGAGGACCCACTCCCCATCAACTCCCCCGTCTGGGTCCTGGATGAAAACAGAAAGAAGTTAGACTCAGTACACAGGGGACCAGGAAGAATCATCAGATACCGACCAGACAGAAACATCTACCTGGTTAAGTTCCAGGGTGCCAAAGAGCCCATCACCAAAAAGTACCACAGATCTTGCCTCTGCCCTAGCAAAGGAGAACACTAGCCCAGTTAGTGTCCACTAGTAAACAACTCCAGGAACATCAGGTGGCAGCCGTCAAGACAAAGCCCCCTCCTGATGTACCCAAGTAACCCCTTAAGGAAGGGGTGTGTCAAGGGTCTGGATGTACAAGTATTTTGGCTATCACCATCACACCTAACATCCAGTCATTGCCAAATTTGATGCCTTTTCAATATACCATTTGACATACCAGAAATAGCAACAAACCAATATCACATGACTGTTCAGGTATCCAGCAACTCAAACCCATCCAGCACATGATCAGCCCCTGGGTTTGGTCTAACTAATATCCCCGCCACAGCTAAATCTATATAAGTCTAAAGTATTATCTAATAAAATATACTTCTTTTCTTCCTACTTTTATATTAGAAGCTTCCCCAAAAGGCGCTCCTTTTCACTCTTGTTAAAATGGTATTGTCATTATGGAATAAATAAGATTATGGGACCTTGGTTCTACCATTTTATTCCCTATTTAGTCTTGTTTTCACTTTACCACTGTTCCAACAGAAAATCTTGGCCTGATGTTTCACATTCCCAAGAAAGCACAGAAACCCAGCCTGTGTTTACTGTTTGCCAGGAGCTCCCTTTGGCCTGCTCATTTCTCTGACTACCCCCTCAAGCCAGAATACAAGGAATTCACCTTGGGTAACATTCTCTTCTTCAATTGTCTGGCCCAACAGAGAGCCCAAAGAACAGTTTATCACAAATGAGCTTGATACAAACACCCAGCTGTCATATTAGGTGAAAATTATAATTATTCCCTGCCTATCAGATAGATATAGAAGCTCTCCCAACACCCAAACCTGACTTCCTTCCTCCCAGTCCTGGACCCTCATCTCCCACTTCTAATCAATATGAAAACATAGCCTAAATTACAGTGGCTGGACTAGTTGACACCATAGTACCCTCCACTTGATCATGGACTTTGGTAGGCCGCTTAGCATATTATCTTATCAAGTTAGCACCCCTCCTATTATGAGCTCTTTCCTCCTCTCAACAAATTAAGCTGGAAGCTGAGACTAAAAGACCCCAACTGGGATGCAGTATCCTGACAGCCAGTCAAGGTGGCAAATGGATATATTTTCAGCTGCAATAATGCCAACCAGGGCCTCAAGAGCTGCCACTATACCCATGAGGACTGCTCCTGCCCAGTGTGGCTCAACACTGAGCACTGAGATAAGGTGCACACCATTAAAGACAAACATAACTGCACCGTGCCTGCGCTATCATAGCCCACCTTCTCAAATGGTTTTCAATGCAGATAATGCCTACCTCAAAGGGTCTTTTCCCAAACCAGCTGTTCATGCTTGCCTGTAAGCACCTATCCCCTACCAACTTGAATAGGGTGCCAACCCACAGCCAGTTGATAAATTTTGTAAGTGATAGGCATCAAGCCTCCAATCCCCTGGCCAAGAGTGCCACCAGCATCAAGGACCTTATCCTCACAGATGCCCTCAAGAAGACAGAAGACAGAGAGATGTTCCTGCTCCATGACAATGGGCAAGAATTGGAGGATAGAATCATTGCCTACGCCACAAACCAAAAACTGGAGCAGCTCAACACTACTACCATCTGGCTGTGCAACAGCACATTTGCAACCTTCCCAACCCTTTTCAAGCAGCTTTGGGTCCTGCACAGGCAATTTGATGCCCAGGTTATCCCCCTTGTTTTCTTTCTCCTGCCTGGTGCCAAGAAAGAGGTCTATGCCATAGCATTCAAGATTGTCCAGGATGCTTTGAGCTCCCTTCCTGCCAGCCAGCTCCCCCCTCCCACCCATGCCACAAGAGCCAATTCCTCCTCCGCTGAGAAGGATGAGTCCACCCTAGCTGCAGAGCAGCTAGCTCATGTGCACTCACTTGGACTGAAGGTGATAATTATGGACTTTGAGCAAGCTTGGTTCAGAGCCTTTGAGGCCACCTTCAATGGAGAAGTACAGGGCTGCTTCTTTCATTTTAGGCAGGCCCTCATCAAGAATCTCAAGAGAAAGAAGGAGCTTTTTAAGAAGTATCTCAATGATGGTAAAGGGAAGTGCTGCTTTGTCATCACCCAGTTCGCTGCCTTGGCTTTTGTGCGGCCAGAGCATACTGGGATTGGCTTTGAGGCCATCCAGAAGGACGCTTACATAAAAAAGCACTCCACTATCTTCAAGGGCTACCTTGATTACTTTGAGTGTCAATGGGTTGTAAAAAGATGAATTCCAGGAGAGAGAAAAGTGGGGCTACTTCACCCTAGAACTTCCAGAGCGCCTTCCTTAACAGCAAAATGAATACCAATTGAGCCTTGAGGTGTGGCATAAGAATCTGAAGTTCAAATTTGGGACCAAGCCCAAGTTCAACAAGTTTTTCCTCAAGCTGCAGGAGAATCAAGCTAGGAATGTCTCAAAGTTCCAGGACCTTGCCAACCAGGTGGCCAAAGCAGAAGAAGAGCAAGGATCAGGAATACCAGGAGGAAGTAAAAAATGGTCAAGAAGAAGTATAAGGTGGAAGAGATTAATAAGTAGCTTGAGGATGTTGCAACTTTCTCTTGCTGGTGGGTTTAATTAGCCCAGTAAACTTTCCTTTCCTTTACCTTTATATTTGTTATTTTTAAACTTTTAACTTTTTAATTTATTTAGATAGTACTGAGCTTTTTAGATACAAATGGTAAGCTTCAGATATGGTTTCAAGGTGGTGGTATAAGAAATATCTTATATTTTTTAATTTACCTGTAAATTATGAGATTTTTTGGTTGTGCTTATGAAAAGCATAATAAATAATTATAATAATTTTCTTGTATTTTACGTTTTTTATTATATTTTATTTACCTTTATTTCTGTAAAATTGTAACTTTATTTTTTTGAGAATAAAAAAATTATAGTAAAGAGTGTGTCAGAAAATCTGCAGACTGTGGTATTTTATCATCCACCAGATGATATCCTAAGTCTTCTAACATTAGGAAAATACAAAGAACCTGTGACTTTGGCGTAATTTGTGGCCAGGAATACTTATTGTCATCAAAAGTAGAAAGTCTAACAAGGCCCAGAGATTTGGGGCTTTCCTTCCTACTTCTGGATATAGGTTCATAGTTTGTTATTATATTTTACTATAGATAATTATACTGTATGATGACAGTATTGTCTTTTGCTCCACTAATAAAGTCTAGGAGAGGATAACATTAAGGAAATAGGACTTGGATCAATCATCAAGTCAGTACAGCTTTATAAGTCTTTTATTCTAATGGACTGATTTTAAGGCAGCCTGCTTGTATGTGTGCTCTCCCAGTTAGCTCATAACACTATTTTAGACAGAAGTAGCATTAGGGTGACACGGCAGGAGGTCCAGCATTTTTGGAGTAGTTTTGACAGAAGCTTGCTTGACATTTCCCACAGATTGGTATTTTTTCTGTCTACCTGGGCCACTTTCAGGGCTAACTAGCCAGTGGTTGGCTACTAGTTCACAGAGATGATTGTTTTACTTAATCAGAGCTACTCTATTATAATAGACTCAAAGTATTTTATCTTAGAGTGTTTGGCCTGACAGCCCAGTCCATTTTGGACTCTTATAGAAGTGTTTCAGAGGCAACAGCGCCCATGTTGACACTAAAAATATTGACAGTGGCCATGTTGAGACTTTTAGTATTGACACTATAATCAAGTGCAAATCTGGTTTTACATAATGTCATCTCCTGGATGTTGACACTTTTTTAAGTAAGGGCACAGTTTACCCTGAACATTTTTAATATAAAAAATATGTTTTAAATACTTTATTGTACTAAAATGACCTCAGAGAGTTCAAAAATGCAAAAAAATATCATAAGTAATAAGAATAAGGAGATAAAAGCAACTATTTTTCAATTTACTATGTAAATTATACTTTTTATTATAAAATTATTTTTTATTCCCATAAAATTAAAATTCCAATGAATCAAAAATAAAGATACTTTATATATCATAATAAATACAAAACATTAGAAAATTCTTATAAAATTTATTATACTTTATATAAGCAAGACTGAAAAAATCTCATGCCTTAAAGATAAATTAACAAAATATAAGATATTTCTTACAAAACCACATTGAAACTGTATCTAAAATGTACCATTAATACCTGAAAAATTAGTCATATATAAAAATTTAAAAATATAAAAATCCAAAAGTGAAATCAATCCAGGAAAAGCAAAGCAAAGCTTATTTGGCTAATTAAAGCCACCAGCAAAAGCAGTGGCAACATCTTCAAGGTACTTCTTAATCTCTGCCACATACTTCTTCTTCACCACATTTTACATTGCCTCCTGGTATTCCTGATTATTACTCTTCTTCTTCTTGGGGGCCACCCAGTTAGCCAGGTTGAAAAACTTGGAGACATTCTGAGCCTGCTCCTCTTGTAGCTTGAAGAAGAACTTGTTGTACTTGAGGTTTGACCCAAACTTGGTCTTCAAGTGCTTGTGCCAAACCTCAAGGCTAGAGGTGGTCTTCATTTCCCCCTTGAGGCAGGCGCTCTGGCAGTTCCATGGCGCTGTGGCCCCGCTCTTTCCTCTCCAGGTGGTCACCTTCTTGCCTACTCATTGCCTTTCAAAGTACTCAAGGCAACCCTTGAAAATGGTGGAGTTCTTCACGTAAGCATCCTCCAGAAGGGCTTCAAAGCCAAGCCCAGTATGCTCTGGCTGCATAAAAGCCAAGGCAGTAAACTTGGTGATGGCAAAGCAGCACTTCCCTTTACCATCATTGAGATAATTCTCAAAAAGCACCTTATTGCTCTTGAGATTCTTGATGAGGGCCTTCCTAAAATTGAAGAAGCAGCCCTGAACTTCTCCATTGAAGGTGGCCTTGAAGGCTCTAAACTGAGCTTGCTCAAAGTCCATTATGATCACCTTTGGCCCAAATGAGCGCGCATGAGCTAGCTGCTCAGCAGCCTGGGCTGACTCATCCCTCTCAGCAGAGGAAAGATCTGCTCTGATGGTGTGAGTGAGGAGAGCTTGTTGGCAGGAAGGGGATTTAAAGCACCCTGGACAATCCTGAACGCTCATGTATAGACTTCAGTCTTAGAATTAGGAAGGAGGAAGAATACAAGGGTGATAACCTGGGCGTCAAACTGCTCATGCAGGACCCAAAGCTGCTTAAATAGGGAGGAGAAGGTAGAAAAAGTGCCACTGTACATCCAAGTGGTATCAGTGTTGAGCTACTCCAGGTTTTGGGTTGGGAATAGGCTATGATCCTATCCTCCACTTCCTTCCCATTTTCATGGAGCAGGAACATCTCACCATCCTCAGTTTTTTTGAGAGCATCATTAAGGACCAGTTCTTCAATTGTGGTGGCGCTCTTGACAAGGGGGGTTTAGGGCTTGGCGCCTATCACTAACAAATTTAACTAGCTTATTTTGGGTTGGCACCCTCTTCAAGTTGGTTGGGGATAGGTGCTTGCAAGCAAGCACAGCCAGCCAGCTGGCTGGCTGGCAGAAAGATCTTTGGAGGTGGTCATCACCTGGACAAGATATCACTTATAGAGGCGGGCTATAGTGATATTTGGCATTATGCAAGTGTGCTCACCCTTGATTATTTGGACCAAGTCCCAGCACTCAGTATTGAGCCGCACTTGGCAGGAGCAGTCCTCACAGGTATATTGCTGGCTCTTGAAGCTCCAGTTGGCATTATTGCAGCTGAAGATGTAACCATTTGCTAGTATGGCTGGCCCCCCTTTGACACTCATTATGGGGAAGTATTTTGGCAAGGTGGCTGGAACATTGAACTTTTAATCAACATTGCAGATATTGTGGGCCACAAGAGAGTCCCATGGGCCAGAGGAGCATTGCAGAAGCCAGGGAAGTAATCAGGGAGGGGCTTTTTATAATCCCCAGATGAACTTGCAGGAGGGGAGTTTTATGGGGGAGAAGCAGAAGGGGACTTATCTTGGTGCTCCCCATGTGTAGGAGACTTATCCTTTGGAGGGAACTTCTTGGCTTGGCGCTGCTTCTTGGTAGGCTCCTTGTCTGAAGCAGAGTTACAGAAACTGTGGTCAGTAACTAAACCATCAGTTTCTTCTCCCCCAGTGGAGTGAGTGGGGCTCTTCTTGGGAGAGGGCTTTGGGGAGGGCTTGGGAGTGGCCTTCTTTGATGAGACAGGCTTCTTCTTGGTGGCTTTGATGAGCTTGGAGGGACGCTTGGTACCCTTTGGTTGCTTTGAGGTGTTTTTGTCCTAAAATAATAAGTAAGAGGGTTTAAAATAAAGCAATGTAGTTAAAAAACAAAAAAAAAACAACTAAAAACCATACTAAATAAAAATTAAACCTATAGGGTTTAACTAGCATTTAAAAGTTAAAAACACTTTTATAGTTTTTATTTTATTATAGTTTTAAATAACAAGTTAAAAGTTAAGAGTTTTATGTAAAATTAATATGTTTAGATATTTATTTTATTTTAAAAAAGTAGAAAATATAAAATAAAAAATTTAAAAATACAACATCAAAAAATCAGAAGATTTTATTATGTAAAACATAAAGTTTTATGTGAGAAATGAAAAGCGTCAACATTATAATTGACAATTAGTAAAAAAAGCTGAATTCTCACTGTTGATTAGAAAAATTGTGGACATTATTTTTGACAACATTGTCACTGTCAACATTTTTTTGAAAATTCACTATGAAAAAACATAGTATGCTTAATTAAATTTAAGCAGACTAGCAAATATTAACTGCTTTCTGTGTATTTTTGCTCACATAATAAAATTAAAAAAAACATATGAAAATAAGTAAAAAATTAGTCAAAAATCTTTATTTCTTTATTAAAAACTATATTTGGGTAGTGATAATATGATATTTTACTATTGTGTATATTGAAAGTTGTTAAGACCAGTTGTCTTCAGTATAGAAAAGGGTAAAGTATCAACAATGTCACTTACAACATTCTTTATAAGAAGAGGCATACTAAGTTTAGGCTTAATCACACCACGCTAATTTGGTTAAATCCACCCCAGCAGATGATCACAAGCAAGTAGACAAAATTTCTGAGTTTCAACATTATTTTTAATAATAATCTCTATAGTAAATTACATAGTAACTCACGCTTAAATCATTGGATTGCCGTTAGCCACCCATCCACTTAATATATTAAAGCTGTAATAAGTGCCACAGATATATTTATAAGATGAATATTACAACAATCAGCTATATGTGCAATGTCTTTTTTAATATATTAATGTGATAAATTTTTTTTAAATCTGCACTTAATTTTTATCTTGTAGATGTTTCAGTTTCATCATTAAAAATAAGTTAGGCTTAAAAAGTGTTGACATTGACACTTTTTGTTATAAAAAAATAAACTAATTTTTATTGGCAAATGTAAAGGGAAAATTGGGTAAGATTGAGTTTTTATTAAGCTTAATATTAAATTGTGTTGAAATGGCCACAATTTTGTTGTGTTTTCTGGGTTTGCACCCCTGAACACTTTAAAAAAAGAATTAAGCCATCACAACTAGCAAAAAACATAGAAGATTTCAAGTTTTGAGTCAACATGATCACTGTCAACATTTTTAGTGTCAACATGGGTGCTGTTGCCGTTTCAGATGACGGCCCATGTGATGGCCCTTGTTCTAGGATATAAATAAAGTTTGGAATAGTAATTATTATGAGAAGCATGTTTGAGGTGGTTGTTGAGGTGGACTAATTAATGAGAAGTAATTGCATATTCCATTAATTAATTGCAATGCATGAATTTGTTAATGCCAGGATATGATTTGGTCATTGATTTATTGATCCTGCAGCCTGCAGCCCGCATTGTTATGGTGGAACCATTCCAAAGAGTGATTGACAGCTGGCCTGCAATAATTGATTGAATCCGTTAATTAGTCAATATCCCAAAATCATGAAAGAGTGTTTTTTATGTTGTAACTGTGCTGTTTTAGCAGAGTTAAAAGGGGGAAAGATTTGGAAACTAGATAATAATCTTTATTGAGAGATAATTATATAGTCAATGTGAATCAAGGATAACAGGAACATGATTGTTGATCACACGGTTAGATGGAAGAAGGGGGTGGCTTGATCCTGGTAATGAGTCAAGCGCCAAAACAAGGTATCCACTGAAGGGGATCATCATCTGTTCATGTTGTTGGATTTGGTAATTCAAGTTGACTTCCTAGTCTGGCTTTGAGTGACTGGATAATTGGATTGCGGGTCACAAACCTGCTTGTTTGGAACCTTGCTGGCAGGTCAAGCCTGCAGTTTTGACATTAGTATTACTAATTGTTTTTTATTTTATAAATTTACAACCTAAATATAAAGTGCAGGATTGTCAAATTCTTGGGTCAAATTTTAAATCAAATTTGCGGGATAGCTTTTTTAATTAAATTGAATTCTTTGGTTTTTATTTAAATATTTAAAAATGTAGCAATTCATAGACACTTTGCAAATTTCAAGTCAAACTGCATATTTCAAATGGTCAAAATGAATTAGCTGGAATCATATTTGAAGCGTTCAAATCCATCACCTATTTCCATTAAGTTTACTATGTTTTTTGAAATTGCAGGATTGTGAAATCCATGAACGGAATTTCAAATCACAGATAAATGTCACTAGTAAACTCAAATAATAATTGC
Organism: Entomophthora muscae; assembly: GCA_014839935.2. NCBI lineage: Eukaryota > Fungi > Entomophthoromycota > Entomophthoromycetes > Entomophthorales > Entomophthoraceae > Entomophthora > Entomophthora muscae. The sequence continues at coordinate 91,011 of QTSX02007322.1, read as the reverse complement.
AGGAACTGGAATCCAAATTTAATGTACAGTAAGCATACTAGGAAACATCAACCCTTATCAAGAATGTCCACCATGCCTAAAATAAAAAAATTCAATCTTGATAAACATGTTTAGACATGAAAATTGATTAAACTTTAAAATTACCCAAACCCAGAAATGATACAATATTATACACTTCAAATCACAGATATAGAAATTCTATTACTATTCAAGCCAAATCAAGAGAAAACAACTACTCACAACTAAATCAATAAATCCAAATAAATCATATTTAATCTAAAATATATTTTTTATTTTATTTTTATAGACCATCAATCATATTCCCAACCAGCTTCTGCACCAGCCCGCGGGGCAGCCTGTCCACAAGGGCATCCCAGAGGGTCCAAGAACAGACCCAGAACACAAATTGAAGGGAGTCATGCCAATACACAGGTCTCCCAAGGTTTCAGTGCCAGCCAACTACCTCCTGCATCCCAGGCCAGGAACAGTAGCTTTAATCCAAGACAGAAACCACTCTCAAGGCCTGCAACCAAAGTCTCCTAAACAAAGGTCATTGGAAATAATGAGGTTACATACACCTCCACTAAATACCCAGTTGTAACACAGCCCACACTCTTGACCCAAGAGTTGCTACTTCCTGCCCCCACGTTTTTGATACCTACTATCAGCCATTGGCCACAACTGAGGAGCCATCTGTGCCTCTGTCTTATGCCACCATTGACGGCGTCAGCACAGGCAAGAATGATCCCACCTTCTACACAAAGATCACCATCCCCTGTGTCAAGCCTGCTAGCCAGTATGCCATGGTACCCACCAAGGGCCGGTGTCAGTTGACAGAAAGTGAGTATGAAGCTCTCCTCAACTGCTTGAACAGGGGAATGGCAGTTTGGGATATTGCGTCCTGATTTGGTGTCATGGCCAGATACATTGCTGACATCAACACCAAGTATGACAACACCAGGAAAATTACAAAATCTGCCAAGGATAAGCAGTAGCCCAAACTCTTTCAGCCTGTGCATATTGAAGCAATAAAACAGTGGGTTACCAAGGATTATCACCTGGACTCACTTGCTGTCCAATCAATGCTTGCCACAGAGTTTGGGCTTTCTGTTTCTAAAACCCTTGTTTACAAAGCAATGGTTGATTTGGGCTTCTACTGGAAAGTACTAGGAGTTTTTCTGACAATAGAAACAATGAGAAGACAATCAAGGATTGACACATTTATGCTGAGACATATCTGGCACTAAAGGAGACTGAGAATGTCTAGTTCTTCTACATCAGCAAATTTTTGTTTTCCTCCTCACTCAGGTCTAGGCATGGGTGGGTCAAGAAGGGGTCCAAGGACAGCGTAGCCCATTGTGCAGCTGTCTGTTCCCAGACCTATTTCATGGTAGTGCTTCTTGGTCCCCACGGATTGGACCAGTATCAGATGATCAAGGGTTCCCATAATAGCAGAACATTTCTTGATTTTCTCTGAGCTGTCAAGGAATACCTCTGGAGCAATTACAGCAGCACAACCAGCATTGCTGTGTTGGATAATGTCAGACTCTACAAAGTGGATCTGGTTGTGTCCAAGTTTCCACCCATTGACAAGAATAGCCATTTGGCCAGCCACTGCCTGGCTGACTGCCCAACAAGACTCCTCTTCTTTCCTCTCTATTCTCCATTTCTGAACCCAATTGAGGAGGTGTTTGGTTGGATCAAGAATAAGATAAAGCAAGGCCTCCCTCAGGACACCAAGGATCTCTTCAACATCCTTGAGGTCAGGCAATTTGCAATTTCACCCAATGTGGTGGCGGCTTTTTATGAGCACTCGGAATCCTTTCTTCCAAAAGCCCTCAACTCTGAGCCAATCAGATAAATGTGGGCTCTAGATTTATTTGTTTTTTATTTTTATTTATTTTGTTTTTAGTAGGACTCAAAAATTATTATAATTATATAATGACATGACGTTTGATTGTATTATAGACATATAAGAGTATGTAAAAAATAAGTAAAATTAATTATACTAGGTATGAGGAATATATTTTTATTATAATGCACTGAATATTAAATTGACTGTTGCGCTAATAAATAAATAAATTAAAAAAGATAGAAATAGATTAATTTTATTTAAATAATTGTGAATCCTTGTTAGTACTCTGGCTTTTTTAAGCCACAAATTGGACCTTGCAGGTCATCATCTGATCCTTATTATTTCAGTGCCACTATAGCCACACAACACGACCACCAATGATTTTTATGTATTGCTTACTAATTAGTACTTAGGAAGCAGGTAAAGCATATCAAATATATTGATTAATTTCATATTGCAAGGGAAAGGTAATTTGAATTCTAAACAATCATTTGTTTAGAATATAAGTGGAGTCGGCCGCATGATGCAGATAAATTCAATTCTCTTTGTTTGTATATGTAATAAATGAACCTGTACTCACGAGCTAGTAAATAAAAACATTTTTAACTTATTTTTATTATTTGACGTGGTTGCAACTATAACTAATGTCTTGTAATATATTTATATATATTAATATTATAATTTACCTACTAAAATTTAAAACAAAATTAAAACAAAAAGTAAAATTATAATTATAAATCTTAAAATTTATCTATTAAAGTTTAAATATTCAAAATTCAACTACTTTTATTTAATTGTGATTTATTCAATATTGAAATATTATATATTAAAAATTTTAATATTGAAATATGTAAATTATTATTTTATTATTAACTTTTAGATACTAAAATTTTAATATTTAAATATTTAAAATTAAAATTTTACAATTAAAATTTTAATATCACATATTTCAATATTAAAATTTTAATATAAAAATATAAAAATTTAAAAAAATAAAATTTAAGTTGCAAGGGAAAAGTATTTATTAAGGGGATGCTAATTGCAAAGGGGAATGCAATTATTCTGGGGAATTATACCCCAAAATTAAATTTTTGGCTAGAGCGTCCAATTGGATCCACATAATCTTCTGTACATGGTGGACAACCCTGGATGCAATTGCTAGAGGGGTGGCGCCCTGTACCCCGGTTGTTGTTGATTGTTTGATAAAAGGCAGGCAGGTGAGTGAATTGACTAGTAGGTTTTTTTGTGGGGGCACATAGTACCCATATAGTGTTGCCAATGCAAATGAGTCATAGAGGACATGCTCAACTGTCCTGTATCCCTGTGGTGCCTTCTGGCAGTCAAGGGCTACGTGGCAAATATCCATTTAAATAGGTACATCCTCCAGCTTTTTGAGGTTGGATTTTAATATGCAGTGGAGGAGGATTCCCAGGTATACTGCGACGTTAATTCTTTGCAAGGTGTATTTTTCCAAGAACATGCACAGTTTTTGAATAATTGAACTAATCTATTAATATAGGAAGTCTGACCAAATTTGAATATTGTACCAGGAGGCGCCCAGCTTTTATCTGCCTCCATGCCTCTACAAACAGAATAAATAAAGGTTTAAATGTGTTCACAAGGACTGCATCCCTGACTTTATTTGACAATGCCTTGAATACTTCATTAAAAATTTCAGTTTTTAGATATTCAGTTCCTATTTGAAAGTTGGTTTTAGTAAGTTTTTTTATATTTGTTGATGTTTGCAAATGGGAATTGTTGAATGCTTTCATAGATATATTCATCAAAGTTTAGCTTGACATCCCCGCAAATTTCATTCATTTCTTTGAAGTTGATATTTGATCCTATTTCATATGCTTCCCTTAACCACGGCAAGCACCCCACAGGTGATAAATATTCCCTATCTTTAGCTTCACTATTTGAAAAATTATTCATATTCTGTTGAATTATTTTATTTATTTGTTTTACAGGGGCTACCAGTGATTGGTAACCCCTGTAAGCCCAACTCAGTGTAAACGCCACTTCTGCAACCTTGTCCCCATTCCTGGTGATGACTAAAATAAATTATAAATAAAACATAAAAAGACTTACTAATTGTTTCCCCTGCAGATGAGGGGGCCACAGGCGCCACCTCAGCAAATTTTATGAGCGTTGGCTGCTCTTCATTAATTTTCCTAGGCTTAGTTTTTCTTATATTTCTTGCAACTTGTGTTTCTTCTTGGTTTTCATTTGATAAATTTTCTGTATTTCTTGAAGCGCTCCTGCTTCTTGACTGAGTTTTGTTTTTGTCTGTTTCCATTGGTTGGTTTCCTCTTCATTTGTGTTTATTTCATGTGGGATTTCATTTCCTTCAATTAGTTTTATTTTTTGAGTATTCTTTCTGTTGGTTTTTGTGAATTTCCACAAGTTGTAACTTTCACTTTTGAAATCTAACTGCTTGAGTATTTGCTTTTGAAGATTTGAAATTATTTCCTTGTGTTCTTTGTTGACCATTATTCCCAGGCTATTTTTGCAGTTTCATTTTGCTGGACCAAGGCTCTTCCCTCATTTCCCAGTTGATTTACCACAATTTCCCTTATGTTGTATTCAAGCTTGACAACCTTTTAGAGGGCTGACTCTAATTTTTATTAAGTTATAGATATTTGACATTTTGTTTGAATTACATAAAAAACTGGTTTTTATAGTACTACCTTCAATGTGTGATTATTTTTTGTCATCATTACTAAATTAAAGACAATAAACGTAAATATTGCATTAAAATATAGCAATTAGACGTCAACTCTTGATATTTTGATATTATGTCAATAACTCAATACATTTTGTTTAATAAAATCCATTGTAAACTTGGTCTTTTCCATTATAATTTAATGAAATGGACTGTGTTTATATTAGAGAGCCATTAATGCTTAGTACAAATATTGAACATAGTGCATTTTACAGCCTGTATATTTATATATTGGTAATAATTCTCTAACTTTTCAGTCAGATCTTGCAAGGTAATGTGAATGTAATGTGTTAATAAATTACTGTTTATTGTCATTGATTGACTGATATTCTTTGCTGTGGCAACTGTGCATTTTCTGATATTTACGCACTAATATCCAAGTGGTTGGTTTCACATCCAATTGCACAGGCAATAGGAAATCAAGTTGCCACCCCAACCACATCTGGTCTCAGGCTGGTGGCTTGATTTCTTATTGCCTGTGCAATTGGATGTGAAACCAACCACTTGGATACTAGTACATAAATATCAGAAAATACACTATTTTCACAGCAAGGAAAATAAGCCAATTAATGGTAATAAACATTAATTTATTAACACATTAAATTCACATTAACTTACAAAATCTGACTGAAAAGTTAGAGAATTATTACCAATAGATAAATATACAGGCTGTAAAATGCACTATGTTCAATATTTGTACTAAGTGTTAATGGCTCTCTAATATAAACACAGTCCATTTCATTAAATTATAATGGAAAAGGCCAAGTTTACAATGGATTTTATTAAACAAAATGCATTGAGTTATGCACATAATATCAAAAATATCAGGATTTGATGTTTAATTGCTACATTTTAATACAATATTTACATTTATGGTCTTTGATTTATTAATAATGATGAAAAATATATATGCTCATAATTTTAAGCTATTTGTAAAATGTACAACATTGTATTAATTATGGGAAATGTTGATAATGTAAAAAGAAAATATTATTAATTATTAATTGAAAAAGAGATATTAATTTTAATAGTTATCACAAAGAAAAGATTTATTTACTAATCAAAAGACAGAAAGGGGAGGAAATGGGCAGAATGATAATTTCCTTCATCTGCGCCTGTGAAAGGGATGCCATCAGAGATAGTGGGGGGACTGGTAGTGGCTTGGGAGTCAAGGTTGGAAGGCAGGTGGCTTGATGGGGGGAGGCAGGGTTTGTTGACTGGGAAGGGGCAGCAAGAGTGGTTTGCTTCAAGTGCTCAAGTTCTTCTTCTGTCACATATACTGGCTTGACAAAACAAATGAACTGGCGTGGGGGGAGACGGGGGTCCTTTCTGGACTTATCACTATCACTTGCATAGAAGATGATGAGATCAAATAAGTCCTAGACGGACATGAAAGGGAAAAGCTCATAACCCTTATCAATTTGGGTGCATAGTTTGTTGTAGGTGGCAGGCTTTAAGTGCCTGAGAGCAGAGCCAAAATTGTAGAGACATACATCTGCAAGATGCATGTTGGCGTGACTGATGGGGTAGGACCAACAGTTATGCCCCACAGCCCTGATTTCTTGGGTTGTCCATTCCTGCTGCTCCATCTCAGCACTTAGTACAACTGTGTGCACGGCGTTTTGTGTGGACCACTTCTCCAGCATGGCCTTGAGCTCCATCTGATAGGCATACCCATCTGCAGTGTTCAATATTGCTGAGTAAGAATTGACGCCCAATGGGGAAACTGCCAATACAACCCCAACAAAACAATACAAGATTGGGCCGCACTTGTACACGTCAGACTGGATACACTTCTCTCCATAGTCTTGGATACTTGCAGAAATCTTAGCGTATGATAGGAAGATGATGTCATTACGTGCCATCATTGCCCTCCCTATAATAAAATTGATGATGGTTGATGTTGTGTTTGGCTCCTGGGGACAACATCCAGAAGGACACAGCAGGAAATCTTTATAAAAAAGATTTGATGGTTGAAGCTAGTCTTGGGTTAGCCTTCAGGGAAAAAATAAGGGCACATACCTTAATTTCCTAGAATACAAGATGTGAAAGTACTTTTGGTAAAAAGGACAGGAAAAAGCTTGAAGATTATTAAAGCCAGTGCAAATGTGGATAAACTTGTCTTTATTAGAAGAATAAATTCTGCTTAAATAGTATACAAGGGACAGGGATCACTCATTAGATAGACAGAGTGACTGAGGGGTCACGTTGGGATGAGGTCATACCAGGATCAGAAAAGGGAAGGTATGGTATTCCAGAATGTGTGGATATTAACAAACCCATTTTTGGAAAGCAAGAAATTCCCAAACTCAAAAGCAAAACCATTCAAATCTTTGCATTTATCATATTCAAAGGCCATATTGAAATAGCATTAATGGTGCAATTTCTGACATCTCCTCCCTCAATATTGGACTCAGGGAGTTGATATTTTCAGATAAATTTGGAGTGAACATGGGCAAAAGGTTGTCCAGAGGACAGAAATTTCACGGTATACTTGACACCCTTATAAAGGCGACTTTGCAGGGCCCAACCCAGAGGGAATCTAGCTTATGAGCTCTTCCCCTGTACAATTTTGGTAGTAGAGAACCAGGTTGCCTACTTGATACTCAGGGTGGGGGGCCCTAGCAGCATTAGACAGGGAGAGCTCCAGAGCCTTGACCTTGTAAGCAGTGGAATAAGCTGTTGCTTGGATGTCAATGATACAATTGGTTAAGTATTTAACATGGGCCTCAGGATTTTCAGACTCATCAACTTTGATCAAGGGGGTCCCAAGATTGAGGGGGTGATAGCCTCACGTCCATACAGCATGGCAAAAGGGGACTGACCAGTTACTTGGTGTCTACTGAGTTGGTAAGCAAAGAGGGCAGCAGGGAGAAACATATCCCAATTGGCAGTGTCAGAGAGCGTGAGCTTCCTCATTATGAACACCAGGGAGGAATTGGCTTGTTTGACAGTCCCATTAGTTGAAGGGTTATATGGCGCGGAGAAAGATTGGTGGGTACCCATAGCTTTGACAATAGACGTGATGAGGCAAGCATTAAAGTTAGTGCCATTGTCAGAAAGCAGGACTTGAGGGCAGCCATGTTGGTAGAAGATATCTTGCAGCAAGAAATTAGCAGTGGTCTTAGCAGTTATATCTTTTGTAGCTCTGGCTTTTGCCCATTTTCTAAAATGGTCTATGGCAACTAAGATAAATTGACACCCAGACTTAGACTGAGGGAAAGGCCCAACAGCATTAATACTCACAGTGTGGAAAGCATGTTTAGGGGGGATGAGTTTGAATTGGTTTTGGGACGGGCAAGGGCGCTGCAGTTGGAGTTGCCACAAATGGCCGGAGTCAGGAACATCAGGGATCAGAAGGCGCATGTTCTCCCAGTAGAAGTTCTTGCATAGCCAGTAATGGGTTTTGGCTATACCCTCATGCCCAGTGTTAATGTGAGCTTGGAGGATAATGGCTATCCTTGTGCTAGGGAAAATGTAGGGTAGATAGGTATTGTTGACTTTTTTGAAGAGCTGCCTATCTCTAATTACAGTTTCCTTAGATAGGGCTTGTAGCGCCAGTCAAAAGTCTTCTGGCTCAGTGGTCCAAGAGTCAGGGTACCCTATTAATTTGTACAAGCATTCAGTGTCAGCGGGGTAGACAGCTAGTATTGGCATTCTTGACAAGCCATCAGCATTCTGATGTTGGGCCCCAGAACAGTGTATCACAGTAAAAATTGTATCCAAGTAAATGCAGAGCTGTGGCAAATCCAGGTCCAATCAGTCCATCCTGCCATTATCCTGCCCTTGACTCTTATTCCCATTACCTTCCTTAGACAAAGCTTTAAATAGCTTTGTCTCCAGAGAAGCAATTTTATGGGACAACACCTTGTTATCATCCCGCCAATGGGCCATGATCTCAACACTCTTTTCCTCCCTTGCCCTTAAAGCCTCAATTTCATGATTTGCCTTTGCTTTCACTTGTTGTAAGATTTTGTCCCATCCTACTAAAAGGTTCCAGGAATCCTGCACATAGATTTGGTTTCCTTGGGCAGGAGTCCCTTCCTTTGCAAAGTAATTGGAGTATAACTCTTTGAACACAGCCTTTACCTCCACCAAGGACTCTTAAGGCACAGTCTTGGTGACCTCCAAGCTTGCCCAAGCTTCCTCCAAAAAACTTGTAGGAACCTCTTTCCTGGCTGCAGCAGTTTCCATGCAAAGTACTCCAAATTTGGACCTTTCAAAATTTCACAAAGAAGACATAATAATTAAAAAGGTAGTTGAGGGGAAAGCGTTAAAATTGACAATATATTTATTAAAGTGTAGCTGTTTTCACTTATATATCATTTGGGGCATATTTGGCTAAAAACCCCTCTGGCTCCTGAATCAACCTATGATTCATCTCACGTGATTTATGACGTTCAAGTAATCCAAGCCTAGATATTTACCTAAAAGATCAACAAAATTTCTCAATCTATGAGAATCAACCTACAATGGGAAGAAGTCACCTGACTCCATTCATCCCAATGTAACAATTCAGCATGGAGCTTCCTCAGCTCCTGGCACCAAAAACCTGTGGATTAAACATCCCAAAACTCAGCTATTAATGTTCCAACTGGGAACCAGCTGATCAACCCTGAATTCCTAGGCATCCTTGTCTTTATTTAGTTATCTTTAAATTTAATGGGGTTTTGCCTAAAAACCCATTAAAATGCTTTGAAACTTGACCCAGGCACTTTGGCATTTTACAAATCACTTAGGCAGCACAGCGGCGCCTTTAACCTAATGAATTTGAAAACATGGTGCTTCCAACCCAAAATCTGGGGGGTTTCTTATGGTTAACTTTAAACAAACATCTTGACACAGTCAAGGCAATTTAATCAATATAATTAAATCCTCATTAATTATATTCCTGTGTATTTATTAATTAATCTTCCTGATTAATTAAACCGTTTTTGAGACATCCTGTCTCCCAGATTGACTCTGCCAATCTTGCCTTCTGTTCTTTTATTGAGCCTAGATATCCAGTTTTCAGGAATCTTTACCTTAAGACTTCCAATCCATTCTATCTACATGCAATAATCAGAAAAACAGAGATAACTTTATATTTCAGAGCATTTATTTGGCTAAATACTCAATAGTGACTGTCATACGGTCACAAGAGCCCAACATGCTAGTTGACCTTCAGGTTCCTTTAGTTGTTGCAACTATTTGAGGGAGGAGTAATCTGTGACCACTGTGAAGTGGGTCCCATAAATGTAGTTCCTGAACTGCTTTACAGCATGCAGTACTGCCAGACATTCCTTTTCAGTGACACTGTAGTTCTTGTTGTGTTTATTGAGGACCCATGAAGAGTAGGCTACAGGTCAATCCACGCCTTTGCCGTCAAGCTGGGATAAGATGGCACCCACAGATACTCAACTAGTGCCAGTATACAAGATGAAATCTTTATCATAATCAGGATAGACCAAGATAGGAGCCTCTTTGAGCTTGGCCTTCAATAATTTTGAATGCTTGTTGCTGGCTGTCAGCCACTCAAAGAGGGCATTGCAAAGCAGTTAGATGAGGGGTTCACTTATCTCAGCAAAATCAGGTATGAACTGTTGGTAGTAGCCCATCATACCAAGGAATAATTGGACCTCTCAAAGATTTGTGGGAGGTAGCATCTTGTTGATGGCTTCCACCTTATTATTCATGGGCAGATTCACGTTTGAGTGACCTCATGACCTAAGAACTCAAGTTGCTCTTTAAAGAAGGAGCACTTGGAGGGTTTGAGCTTCAAGACAGATTCACTTATTTTGATAAAGACAGCCTTGGAGTGTTCCAAATGGACGGTAAAGGTAGCACTGAATACAGTGATATCATCAAGGTAGTGAGGAAACAAGAGAGCTTTAGATCTTGTAGGATGGAGTCCATAGCCCATTGAAATGTAGCAGGGGCATTGCAGAGTCCTTGGGGCATACAAGTGGGTTCAAAAAGGCCTTCTGAGGTGAAAAGCACAGCCTTTTCTCTATCTTCAGGAGATAAGTCAACTTGCCAGTATCCAGAGGCTAGATCCATGGCTAAGAAAAACTTGGAACCACCCAGCCATCTGAGAGCATTGTCAATTCTGGGCAAGGGGTATGAGTATTTCTTAGTGAGAGAGTTTAGGAAGCAATAGTCCATTACAATGCAATGTCCTCCATCCTTCTTCTTGAGGATCAGTAACAGGGAAGCCAAAGGACTTTGGGAAGGAGCCAGTAGCCCAGCGTCTAGTAGTTGTTTGATCTCTTTAGACACCTGAGTATCCTCTACCCTACTATAGCAGTATGGTTTGGCACAAAAAGGGGGTGCATCCCCCATATTAATCTGATGGATGACCCCTTTATCCAGGCCATAGTCTGTAGGTCCAGAGGCAAAGATGTTGCTTAACTGATTGAGCAGGTCCAACACGTCTTTTTTTGGATGGGTGATTATTGGGGGAAATTGGCAGCGGTGAATAAACAGAGAACTTGAGGATTGTCTTCAGGTAAGTTATATCACTAAAAGTTCCAAAAGGGTAGAGGGAGGCCATTTGTTCTGCTCCCAATATACAATCATGCCCTACAACCTGGCCTTGGGTCACCTGCATGGGCAGGGCTGTCAGGTTGGCAAGCAGTAATTGTATGGGCTCTTTGTGGGTTTGATCTAGAATCCCATGACACAGGCAGGGTTCTTTAAGGCTTAGGGATTCAGGGGAGTAGAGTTCCAAGAATGACTTTTCAGGTAGTTTGTAAGAAATCTGGGAATCAATCACCACTTGGGAGCCCTGGGGAACAGTAATAGCCGCTGGTGCTAGTAGGGGTACCCCTTCTTCCAAGGGCAGGAAGGAGGAGGGGTGCACATGTTGGAGGAGTGAGTCCTATACTTGAGATAGAAGATACCCATAGGGTACTCAAGCATGAAAGTTTTAAGACGTTTTCCTGAGAGGCATAGAGGTTCCTCAAAAATAAAAGGAGACTCATATCCTAAGAGCAAAATGTATCCATCCCGTAAGTTCAAAATCCTGTTATACTCTCAAAGTAATTGTGTACCAACCAAGAGGTTGAAGATTTTGTTTTCAAGGACTAAAGCGGGGAAAGCAATGAGGAGTTTCTCAAACCTCATAGGTAGAGAAGAGTAGGCATCAATGACTCAAGTTTGTACCATGCCAGCTATGCTATTAAACTGAGTGTAGTTGATGTCAGGGGCCAGCTTAAGTTTCTTCATTAGTTTTGAAGATACTATGTTGACTGGAGAACCCCTGTCCAAGATGGCTTTGATTTTAACCTTTTGGATTGATACTTTCACGTGGGTTGTATCTTTCCCAAAGGGGGAAAGACAGCCAGCACATCTTGCGCAGCCTCTAGCTCCTTCTCCCATTTATATAACATGCACCTTAAGGCAGGAATCTCCTTATACATAGTCTGCAATGGGGGAGATACAGTTACGTTTTAGAAGAGAGCTTCAGCTAGCTTGGCTGCTTCCTCAGAAGGATCAACCAAGACAGGAGGTCAATGAGCTTGAGCCAGGTAAGGGCAAGCCACCATGGCTTTGGCTTCACTTGAAGGTGCTCAAGAAGTGGTTGTGGTCTTCCCAGAGCAAAGCTTGTATGAGACAGGGATAGTTTCCAGAACAGCCAAGACAGAATAGCCATAACTGTCATAATCTTCACCATCAGAATCTTCAGGCTCTGAATCACTGGACAGATTGTGAAATAAATGAAGGATAGTTGGGCCAGAGGAAGAGGGAGCTTCCTCATCAGAAGGAGGATCAGGGGGAGACAGAGGAAATTGGTCAGCAGAGAGTGTCTCCATTTCTAAGCTGACCTCTATTTTCCCGCCTGTTCCTTGGGGTCACAACCCTGTACCCAGAGATTAGTGCAGGTACGCGTGTGGTGCCCTATTTGGCCACAGTCATGAAAACTTTGCCTCTTAGTCTATCCACCTGAACCCAGCGTCATAATGCACAGCGTACAAGAGGTAGTTCCAGCATTACTGGCTTTATTTTCATGTACCACTGTACCCTCATGGGTCAAATGCATGTCTTGCAAGAGCGTCTTAATACTTTTCATGGAAGTGAGTGAAGACTTGTGTGCCTTAAAGTGTAGGCATAGAAGCTGGTTCACTTTCAAAGCATTTGAACAAGCGGTGTAAGCTTCCTGGGGGGTTGACTATCAAATGGTGATTAACTGTTGGCCTTCAATGTAAAAGCAATCAATGAAATCAGCCAGGGTTTCCTTGGGCTTAAATGTGATGTGCATAAATGCATCCTTCTTAAACTCAAAGCTGAGATCTCCTCCAAACTCCTTGATAAGGAGGCGCTTCATGTCCTCCCAAGTGACAATGGAGGGGAGCTTGGGGACCACCACTTCTTGGCATATGGGTTTCAGGAATATTCCTGACACTTACAGTTGTGTAATCAATAAACTGTCACCTGCTGCTAATGTGAAGGCGCCTACTGCCACCAAGCAGACGTCTGCTGTCAACGTGCAGACATCTGCTGTCACCAAGAAGATGTCCGCCACTAACATGCAGTCATCTGCCGCCATAAAGCAGATACACACTGCCACCATGCGTAAGACTGCCACAACCAAGCAGTTACCTGCTGTCAGCATGCAGACACCCGCCACCACCAAGAAGATGCCCACCTCCACTGTGCGGGCCCCCACTGTCCACACACAGAATCCTGTCACAACCAAGCCATCACCTGCTGTCAACTTGCAGGCACCCACCGCCACCAAGCAGACATCTGCTGCCACTGTGCAGGCCCCACTGCCACCAAGCAGATGTCCACTGCCACCGCGCGGGCCCCCGCCGCCACCATGCAGAAGCCTGTCACAATCAAGCTGTTGCCTGCCGCCATTGTGCAGGCACCTGCTGCCACCAAGCAGATGTCCACTGCCACTGTGCAGGCCCCTGCCGCCACCACGCAGATGTCCACTGCCACTGCACAGGCGCCCACCACTCTTGTCAGCCCCACCTGCAAGCCATCCTCAAACCAGGCACTCATGGACCAGCCTGCCACCTGCCAGCCTTTGCCCTCCCATGCCAGTAGGCCAGTCCCCATCCACTCCTTTGGGAAATAGCCAGATTTGGAGATCAGGAAAGGTAATTTCCCCAAAGCCAAACTTGGGAGGAACTGCTGCCCAATTTGGGACCTACCAAATGGGGAATGGACTGACAGGCTATCCAACAATGAAAAACATGCACCAAATTTAGTAAATGAATTTGGATGAATAAAAGACCAAACTTGCACTATGCCAATGCAAACTTGGATCCAGCCAAACCTTCTCAATTGCCAGCCACCCAAGCCAATCCAGAAAAGGGAATATCAGATGCAACTCAGACTCTTGACTCCCCAATGCTATGCCTTCCAATAATCATGCCTTGCAGGTCCACTAGTATAAATAAAGACAAGCCCCTCACTGATAGTTTGTGCTATCATTGAGTGAATATCCTCCTCAATATTATCACATTAATCAATCCTTTACCCAGGATAAGCAAGTAACTTTACTAAACCCATTACCCCTCCCCAAGTCAGAAGATGAACTACACCATCTTCACAGCTGTCTTGACAGCTTACCTTGGGATAGGGGGCCAGCAGCCAATCAATGCTCAGTTTGGTCCTGAACCACAGGGACCAAAAGGGATATTGTACAATGAGCCAACTCATCTCAAATCAATGGTTTTGAACCTGTGGACACCTCTGGCGTCATCTCACCCAACTCCCACCTTGGCTACTTATGTGATCCCTGCAGCTACGCTACTGTACCTGCCATCAGCCTTAGACAATGCAACATCCTTGCCAAAGCTTCTGTCAGGCAGTCAACTTCTATCCAATTGTCTACACTTTGAACAGCTTTGAGTGGCCTAACCTGCCATCTTATGTTACTAAAGTTTTACCCTCAATACTTGGGTATTACAGTGGGATAAAGTCAGGTGAAATATGTTCCTTTTTGAGTTCATCAGTAGCCCTACACATTGCAGTCTTGTAAATTTTTAGAAAGGCAGCAATGGTAAAGGTTTTAGGATCAAATATCAGTTTGAAGGTTGGCTTGTAGTTTGGGTCAATGGACAAGGAAGATGACTGACTGTTGTCACCTGGGGTGAGGACATTAATGTGAGGATTGCCCTCAAATTTAGATTCAGAAGCAGGTTGTCTAGTCCAGGGAAGTCAAAGGCTTTCCTCTAGGGTATCCAAGGTAGAGCTGTTCTGTCCACTAATATCTCTAGCAGTGGCGGCAGCAACTCAAAATTTGTCAATCTTAATTTGTTGCACCAATAGGGTGCCAGCAATTCCGTTGAGGCAAGTGGTCAGGGAAGTGGTCTGAGCAACCAAGGGGATGACCTGTCCATTCATAGTCTTGGTAAAGCATGAGAAGTTTTTTACCTCTCTTTCCAATGTGTCCTGCCTATCAGCAACATCATTTATTACTTCTGAAAGCTGATCCAGGGCAAGGGCGCAGTTGACACAGGGTTGGCCTTCTAAGCCAGGGCAGCAACCATGATTGTCCTGAGCAGGAGTATTAACAACTTTAGTTTCCTCTTCTCTTTCAGACTCAGAAGACAAGTCCTCAGAATTAGAGAGGCATTGTCTTAAATACTCAATTTTGCCTTGTAAAATAGCTACCTGATCAGTGAGCAAAGTAATGCAAGGGTCAGGCATAGTTTTGACTAGAGGGGGGTTCTGAACAGAATATTGACGCCAAGTGGTAGCCTTGAGCCCTGCTATTGCTTCCAATACCTTGGCTTCAAAGTCAGAGTGGGCCTTGACAGGTGGAGCAGGAGGAGTCACCTCAATAGAGGCTACTCTATCATCCACAAAAATTTGTACTTGATATAGAGTATTGTCTAGTGCAACCTTATCCAGACCATATTGATGCTGCAGATGGCAGCCCCAAGTATCAACATGAGCTCCAACCAATTCAAGTTGAGAATTAATATGTTCTTGGAATTGGTTAAGTTTGCTAACAAGAGTCTCAAAATCCTGGCAATGCTTTAGCAGAGAGGCCTCAATTTGCCCACACCACGCTACTTGATGCTCATCCAATTTGCATAGTTGATCCTTGATGTATCCAGGGAGCAAGGAACAAAGGGAATTCAGTGAGGCGGTTAAGTACTTCTGGGAGGCCAGCATTCTGTGCTGGTTATTGGAAATAGACGCAAAGAAACTGTGGGACCATTCTTGATATGCCATATTCTGAGCATGATTGTTTGAGATAGCGGTGACTACAGCATTTATAAGTTGGCTCTGGGATCCTAATGCAAGTTGATGGTGAACCAGAGAGGTTTGGATGAACTGATTGACCAGCACATCAATTTTATCCATGGACTCCATCAGCGCAGGGGGAGACCAAAGCCCAAGAGGAAGGAATACAGGTCTTCAGAAGAATACCTGGGACAGAGACCAGGGATAGTATGCATTGTCACAGTGCCAGAGTGAAGCAGGGAGCAGGCAGCAGCACAAGCTAGCTTGTAGTTGAGAGAGAAAGCTGGAAGGGGGCCCATGCTTCCCGGGGGACAGCACCAGTACCATGGGAGTTGAGGGGGCATTGGTGATGTCTTCTTCTAGAGGAGGACTAGAAACTTTAGGCTGTTCAAATACTAAAGAAACAAAGGGAGAAGGACCAGATAATTTGCGTGGGAACAGGGTAACCAAGGGGCTTGCAGCGCCTGTAGTGAGCACCATTTTGTTGTGTTTGGCTCCTGGGGACAACATCCAGAAGGACACAGCAGGAAATCTTTATAACAAAAGATTTGAGGGTTGAAGCTAGCCTTGGGTTAGCCTTCAGGGCAAAAATAAGGGCGCATACCTTAAATTCCTAGAATAAAAGATGTGAAAGTCCTTTTGGCAAAAAGGAAAGGAAAAAGCTTGAAGATTATTAAAGCCAGCACAAATTTGGATAAACTTGTCTTTATTAGGAGAATTGATTCTACTTAAATAGTATACAAGGGACAGGGATCACTCATTAGATAGACAGAGTAGCTGAGGGGTCACATTGGGATGAGGTCATAACAGGATCAGACAAGGGAAGGTATGGTATTCTGGAATGGCTTGGATATTGACCCAGACCCATTTATGGAAAGCAAGGAATTCCCAAACTCAAAAGCTAAACCAGTAAAACCTTTACATTTATCATTATTTGAAGGCCATTTTAAATAGCATTAATGGCACAATTTTCAACAGTTGAATTGTATGGGTTAGTATCCTCCAAACTGGGGCCACTAAGAACCTGATTGGATAGGATTCTGGAGGCAACCACAACTCTGTGCATCCACAAATTCACCGTTCTTTTGTTGGTGAAGATGCCATGGAGTCCCAGTTGGAGACAAACCTAGACCAAGGGCATCTGCAGGTCACGTTTCATAATGGCCATCATAAGGGAATGGGCTGTGTCACCTTTGGTAAAAGTACAGGCACCAGTTGGGGTCTTCTTGGTAGGGGGGTCATAGTTGGTGTGGGCTTGCAGGGTTGCAGCCACAGTGGACTTTACAAAACCCATTGCGGCTGCAATTTTCCCAATGGACATAAGCATCCCTTGCTTTTCAACCATTTCAAGTACAATCTGGAGTGATTAATTTTCTTCTATGTCTTGCAGGATGATTGGCTAGAGGCGGGGTGTGTCTGCCTTGAGAGCCAGACAGTGCCATCTGATTGGCTATTTCTGGATTCTGGCTTCCATTGGTGGTCCCATGGCTCACTTGGTCAATTCCAGATGCTAGTGTTGCTGTATGATTTGGGTTAGCAGCTGCCTGTGCGTGATGGGCAAACAGGGCCATGCTTGAGGATGCAGGAGAAATAATAAACTCCTGGGTGGTGCTTGCAGAGGGGCCTGCAAGTTGGGAGTGGCCATAGAGGGAGGCTTTACTATTAGAAGACCCAGCGTAGCCCTGCATCATTTTGTCAAGGCCAGGGAACAGCTTGTTGACTTGGTTGTTATTTGAAGAAGACATATATATTTTTATTAAAAAACTTAATCTCAAAAAGAGGAATTTATGTTTTAGTCAATTGTATTGTTAAGTATGTTAATTTTGTGAATGGTAGGATCTAAATTTTAGCCACACTAAAATGGAATAGGGCAACTTTGAGAATGCCTGTGATTCCTAAAAGAATCAGCACAAATCCACTCTAGACCTTTTATAATGCTTTTTGAGACACCTATAAATTATATTTATTTCAAATTCACTGCAATTACAATTTGAAACTTGGTTCTTGGATTCTAAAATCCCGCAGTTTCAGATTTGTTAATTTTTACATGATGTCTATGATTTGTTTGACATACAGGAAATCTCAAATTTTACATAAGAATCCTACATTTCTGATTCATGTATACAGCATTTGTTTGCTGAGTTTTGTCTTTTTTAGTTGAGTTATCTGCTCAAGAGATTCAAAATTTGCCAATTTAATTAAATCAAAAAAAGTCAAAATAAATGGTTGTTTTTATTAAATATTTTATTTTTCACTCAGCTGAGTTGCCTGCAAAAGTGATTCAAAATTTGGACCAAGGGTTTGACAATCCTGCATTTTTATGTTTAGGTTCTGAATTTACAGTAGCTAACAACTAAATAAATTAAATAAGATATAAATAGATTAATTTTATTTAAATAAAATGTGAACTCATTTAGTACAGTGACTTTTATTTTTTTAAATCCAAAAATTGGACCTTGTGAGTCATCACCTGATCCTTATTGATTCATTGCCACCAGAGCCATCTGGAATGAAAACCAATTATTATCATGTATCTGTTACTAATTATTACTTATGACGCAAGTTAAGAATATCAAATATATTTATCAAATAATACTCAAAGGGAAAAAAATTTGAGTTCTAAACAATCTATTATTTAAAATAGATTTAATGGATAGTCTGTATTTGTTAAATCAGATTCATTGTCAGCTAAATATTTAGTACATAAACCCAGAGTTGTTAATCAACTAAACAAACAATTGTTAAATTATAATTTAATATTAAACATAGTCAATTTATTATAACCAATTCTTTATTATTAACCTATGTTGATATTAATATACTGATATTAAAATTAAAAATTAAAATAAATTGCAAGAGAAGAAATTTTTATTTAGAGAAGCAAATTGTAAGGGGGATGTGGTTATTCCTGGGAATTATACCCCAAAATATTGTTTTCTGCTAGTGCCACTAATTGGGATCACATACTCTTCTGCACATGGTGGATTATTCAAGAGCCAATTGCAAGTGGGGTGGCGCTCATCACCCCAGTGGTGGTGGAGCTCTTTATAAAAGGCAAGGCTGTAAGGAAGTTGGTAAGCAAGTTTTTCTGGTGGGATACACTATCTAGAAAGACGCCATCTAGAAAACGCTATCTAGAAACCCTATGTCAAATTTCCAGCAAAACTGTGCCAAATAACTTAAAAATTAATAAAAACCCAAAAAATTCAAAAAGTAAGAAAAACATATGGTTAGACTCAAAATAATCTAAAGATTCCAAATCTGCAATAATAATGTGGGATCAGCTAGTACCAACTTTAGTGTGAAAAGTTCCAAAGTCAACACACCACAAAACTGTGATATTTTCATAATGAAATTTGCTCCTATGTTTGTATCAATGTACTAAGATTTAAGTAAAAATTAGGTGTTTGGAAGTAAAGTGTTTAATGGAAGGTTAACTTGATCAGGATTCAGTTTCAAAAGTCTTTGCAATGCCTTTGAGATGGGTAAGGCAACCTTCTCTGGTGTAATAGGTCAAAACCTCCTTAGTGACACTTGCAAACTTGACCTGCTGATCTGCATGCTTGGATACAACGGCTTTGCTTTTGATGGCCTGAGGGTAAAGCTGGTCCCCATGGATATACCAGATCTTCAGCTTGTTGATAATCACAATGAATCTGGGCTTCTTTATCTTAACCAGGCAAAAAATTGATTGTATCAACCTTCAAGTGATGAGGTGGTCTTAGTTACACTGTCCTTAACCTGATTATTACAGTTTCACTTAATGGAGACACTACCCTTGCATATATAGAATCATTAATGAAACATTTTAAAGTTGAACCCCAAATATTACAGATATTTTTATGATAAGGAATAAATTCAGTATATCAAAAGTGGTTTTTAATGGCTGTATTACAGGGAGATAGTACTATCAAAGGTGAGTTAATTTAAGTTGATATATTATATGTGGTCATAAATTAACATCATACTTTATTACCAGTTAGTAAGGAAAAGGCTTGGATTTATCACATAAAAGTATAATTTATTATTTATTTCCATATGCTGTCTTTCTAGATGCTGTATTTCTAGATGGAGTATTTTAGGGTATTTAGTAAGCATTTTTATTTTCAAAAAAATTTATTTGGATAACACTCTTTTTATTTCAATTTGTGATAGAGTTTTCTAGATGCTGTTTTTCTAGATGGTGTATTAGAAACCAATATGTAAAAAATAACTATTTAAAATTTTTTATAATTTTTTTTAATTTTGCCAATGTAAATCCTGACTCTATTGCAAATTTTTTTCTAGATGGAGTCTTTCTAGATCACATTTTCTAGATGGCGTATTGCGCCGTTTTTCTGGCAACCGCCAGAATTAACTTATTCTGCAAGTCAACTTACTGAATGTTGACAAATTGTTGACATTCAGTAAGTCAACATTATTTTAGTATTTATCCGCTGGAATTGGGCATTTCCAAAACTAAGCTAATTTTTCATAGTGAATTGTTAAATCAGAATTTCAAAATTAAAAAGGAACAGGCATAATGTTGACACCATTTAAACAAAGGCTTAATTTTAAGCCAAAAAAACTAATATAATTTACTATGAAAATGTAAGTTTTGTTGTACTTTTACATTAAGGTCAACTACAATAGATAAAATCTGGATGTTGACCCAAAAAAGAATTCATAAATTTCTTAATAAAATACACAATACTCTAAAAATAGCTAATTTTTATATTTTATACTATTGTTTTTATTAAATATATATTAAGGTAAGCATTGAACAAAGAATTATGCCAACTTTCATAGTGTTTTTTGTATTATTTAGGTATTTACTGTTATTTTAGACTCACTGGATAAACTATAGCTTATTTCCAGAGGTCCACTTAAGCCAAAACGCATATATTAAAACTAGAAATTATATATGTATTTATAATGTCAACTTTGTGTCAAATTGACACGTTGTCTAAATTGCAACAAAGGGGTTTGGCTAAGCAAACAAAGTAACATAATTTAAGCAAGATTTAATAGGAGAGCTACTATAAAAGAACACTGACTGCCTGAATGTTGACACCTTCACTTGTTTATTAGTAAAACACTACTGCTTAACAAAAAGCACACATACAATAGTATGGTAATTCAGGCCAAAGTACCCAGGGCTGTACTTTAGACTTCCCTCTACAATCCCTATGATTTAGTTTTCATAAGCTACATATGCAAATCTTTAAATTTTTTAAATTTAAAAATAATCAATTTTGGCCTTAAAAAACCAACTCCAGAAAATATTAAACACGCTTTATATATGACTTACATAGTGTTTTTCTAGTTCAATGCTGGCTGTCAGTATGTCAATGTCAAAATTAAAGCGTTTTTTATGCTGAAAAACTAAATTAAATATTTTTGACTATTGTGATTACCAGAATGTCAACTTTTTATTTATACATTGTTTTTTCTATTCTTTACTAATAAAAAAGCTCTAAAAATTCTTTACATACTTCTATAAACTATTTAATTCATAATAAAAAATAAAACAAGTGATTTATATTTAATTTTATTCACGTTTTAACTGATTATTCTTACTTTATGAACTATACTCTAATCATTGTAGCACAAATCTTCCAAGAAGCCACAAAAGAACCCCAAGTCAACCAAGAAAGTGCCTAAAGCCTCTGGAAAGGCCCAAAGTTCCTACTCCAACAAAAAACCAGCCAAAGAGCTTTCAAAGAAACAGAAGACAAAGGAGAAGACCCCAGACCCTGAAAGCAAAGATCCCTCCCTGTGACAAATCCAGGAAATTCATGCTTGCTTCTTCATTATCCCAGTCTGACTATTTTATGGTTTGACAGGGAATCCTTTATGTAAGCTTTGATGAGCTTGGATTCCAGGCAAGTAATCTTGGCGTTAAACTTGTTGCCATCTGGTGATCACTTTCACGTTTTTTGATTCCCATAATCTTAGCTGCAGATCATCTCTTTCATTCCATAGTAGTCTTATTTCAGTTAAAAGCCAAAAACACAAAGAATAAAAAGATTGAGGGGAAAGCAACCATTGTCACACATAAGTATCATTTTTTATTAATTATTATCATGTTTCCTTTATAAACCAATTGGGGTACATTTGGCTGAAAACCCCTCCAGTTCCAGAATCACACCTGGATTCCTATTGCATGGCTTATGACATAACAGTGTCATCTAATCCAGATCTTTACCAAAAAAGTCTTCACACTTTTAACCTATATGAATGTGCCCTAATACATTCCAGAATCACCTGATTCCTTCCGTGGAAATGTATTGCTTTGGCTTAAAGCATTCCAGACTTCCGGTGCCAAAACCCTGTGAAATATATGCATTCCTGATCCAAGCTATCCTTGTTCCAAC
The DNA here is from genome assembly GCA_014839935.2 of Entomophthora muscae. NCBI lineage: Eukaryota > Fungi > Entomophthoromycota > Entomophthoromycetes > Entomophthorales > Entomophthoraceae > Entomophthora > Entomophthora muscae. Next base: position 68,888 of record QTSX02007322.1, on the reverse strand, counting down.
TGGGAACCAGCTGATCAATCCTGAATGCATAGACACTATTGTCTTTATTTAGTTATCTTCACATTTAATGGTTTTTTGAGTTAAAAACCCATTAAAACACTTCAAAACTCAAACCAGGTGCCACTGCGGCGCCCAGGAACTTTCCCAGGCGGCGCCCTAACACCTCAGTGCCTGAAACATTCACTGGGCGACGCCTCAGCGCTTTAAAAATCAATTGGGTGGCGCGGCGGTGCTTTTAACCTAATTAATTTGCCAAAACAGCACTTTTAAACCACAATTCAGGGGTTTACTTTTGGCTAACCTTAACCAAACTTCTTTACATAGTCAAGGCAATTAAACAATATAATTAAATCCTCATTAATTATATTTCAAGCATATATTAATTAATTTTCCCAATTAATTAATCTGTTTGAAGACAACAAGTCTTTACTTAACATAGTCAAGTCTATTTTGACCCTATGATTAAATCCCCATTAATTATATTCCAGGGTATTTATATTAATTAACCTTCCCAGTTAATCAATCAGTTTAAGACACCTAGTCTCATAATTTGAATTGTTCAGATTATTCATTTTGGCCCTCAATTAGTACAGCCTAATTGATTTCTGGGTATCAATTAACCTCCATGGTTAATTAGACGGTTTGAGACACCTAGTCTCATAATCTGAATTGTTCAGATTATTCATTTTGGCCCTCAATTAGTACAGCCTAATTGATTCCTGGATAATCTACCACTACTCTGGAAAGTCTCTCCAAGGCCAATACTATTGTTTTGAATTTCAACCTATGAAATTCATCACAATTCAACCTCTTTGTGAAACCACAGCCCAATGTGACTGTAGTACAGTCACACTCCCCTGCCCCTCCTCTTCTCCAAGCTGGTACCAATCAGAAGGAGACAAGGTTCCACTAAACAAGCAAGGAAGAAAGAAGATACCCAAGAGTCCAGAACCACAGTCAAGCCAGATGAATCAAACTCAAAGGAATCAAGCCTCAAGGAATCAAGCCCATCCCAGTCCAAGAAGCGCAAGAATCCAACTCCAGATAATTCCCCTTCACCTCCCAATTAATCTGCACCTCCATCCTCCTCATCAAGTATCAATAAAGAAGATCTTGATGATTACCTGTCTGACTATCATCAAGCACCAATTGGCCCATGGGATCCCCTCAAGGTTCACAACATATGTAACGTCAAAGGAGAGTTTAAGCTCCCAAATATTTTTCCTCAGTTTTCCCCTCTGATGTCTGTCAAAGGAGGTAGAAGTAAAGTCTATGATGGCTACGTTTTCAATTGCAAAAATCAGAAGAGAGAAGGAAGAAGCAAGAATTGAGTGTGTGAAGATAGAAGCTGCACTGCCAGGATTAATACAGAAGGATGGGATAAAGTTACCAGTGAAAAAGAAGAACACATATACAATGCTCCAATAAATCTTATTGAAAAGCTTTTAAAGTGGTACCTCTACCAAATAATTCCAGTCTCTGAAGATATTAAGGAATCTGATCTAAAAGTTAAGGCCACTACACACCTAATTAGTGAGAACCTGAAGCTCATCCCTGAATGCAACCAGCTAGTAAAGTAAATATCTGACAAATACTGTGATCTATTCCCCCATAAGAAATCTGCCATGGTCCAAGGAGAGTTAGTCTTATCAGAGGAGTTGAAGATATTCAATTGTGATGAGGTATAACTTTTACATGATAATGGTCCTACAGCAGAGGTAAGAACTTATTCTATGCTACACAACAGAACCTGGAGCAATTAAGAGATTCAGGGACCTGGTTATGTGACGGTGCCTTTGCAGTATGGCCTCACCTTTTTTTACCAACTATGGGTTGTACATCCCCATATTAAAGGCAAGCTGCTCTCATTTGCCTACTTTCTGCTTCCTGGGGCAACAGAAGAGATCTACACAAGGGCTTTTAAAATCCTTCAGGAGGGCATCAAGGACCTACCCAGTAATAAAAAGAGTCCCCTTGGCCATAAAACTAGAGCCAATCCAGATGATCATGAAAAGGATGAAGCCAACCTTGCTGTAGAACAAGAAACTCATGATAAAGCACTTAGCCCCTGTGACCGTACAACAGTTACTGTTGAGTATTTAGACAAATAAATACTCCAAAATATAAAGTTGCTCTGTTTTTGCTGTTTATTTTATGTAGATAGGTTTGGCTGCATTCTTCAGATAAAGATTCCTGGAAACTTAGTATCTATATTCAATAAAATAACAGAATGTAGTTTTTTAGTTAGGCTGTAAAGACAAAACTAAGGCAAGATTGGCCAAATCAATCTTGGAGACTAGGCATCTCAAAAACAATTTTAATTGACCGGGAAGGTTAATTAATAAATACATTGCAATATAATTAATGAGGATTTAATTATATTGGTTGATTTCCTTGACTGTGTTAAGAATTATGGTTACAGTTAACCATATTTAAACCTAAAATGTGGGTTAAAAGCACTGTGGTGGTGCTTTGTTTGAGTTTTGAAGTGTTTTAACAGGTTTTTAAAAATGCAAGAAAACCATTAAATTCAACACTAACTAAATAAAGGCAAGGATGTCTAGGAATTTTAGGTTTGATCAGCTGATTTCCAGTTGGAACGTTGATAGCTGAGTTTTGGAATGTGAGTATTCCACAGGGTTTTGGCGCCAGGAGCTGAGGAAGCTCCATGCCAAATTGATACATTAAGTTGAATGGTGTCAAGTGACTCTTTCTCATTGTGGGTTAATTCTCATAGGTTGAGAATTACAGGAGATCTTTTAGGTAAAGATTTTGGTTTGGATGACTTGAATGTCATAGACCATGTGAAATGAATCATAGGTTGCTTCAGGAACAGGAGGAGTTTTTAGTCAAATATGCCCTAAATGGTATTTAAGCAAAAACAACAACACTTTAATAAAAAATACATATTGTTAATTTTGATGTTTTACCCTCAATTAATTTTTAATTATTATTTTTTCTTTGCTATTATTTGAAAGAGAAAAAATTTGGAGTACTTTGGCTAGAAACCACCGCTGCTAGAAAAAAAGTCCCTACAAACTTGCTTGAGGAAGCTTGGGCAAGTCTGGAGGTCTCTAAGATAGCGCCTGAGGAATCTTTGGTAGAAGTTAAAGCGGCCTTTGAAGAACTATATTCCAATTATTTTGCCAAAGAAGAACCCCTGCACAAGGAAATAAAGTTTATGCATGGTATTCTTGGAACTTGCTGTTAGGGTTCAATGAGATTTTACAACAAGTGAAGGACAGAGCCAATTGTGGAATTGAGGTGTTAAGAAGTAAGGAGGAAAAGAGTGTCAAAATTATGGCTTTTTAGTGGGACAACAATAAAGTGTTGTCTCATAAAAAAACCTCCCTGGAGGCAACGCTCCTCAAAGCTTTGTCACATGAAGATAATAGTAGTAAGAGTCAAGGGCAAGATAATGGTAAGTTTGACTGGTTGGACCTGGATTCATCACAGAGCCCAACACAGGGGCAGAAAAAACCCAAGGTGAAAGGAGTTCAGTCTATGCTTGCCAAAATGTCACCATTCTCTGGAAATCCTAAGGAAGGAAATGCTTTCCTGGAGGGCTTTCTTATTTGAGCCTCTGGTCTGGAGGATGCAGAGAAATGCCATTGATTGGAAGTCCTTGTAGATCCTTCCTGCTTCAAGTGGTTTGAAAGACGTAAAGGCAAAAATTAGACCACATTGTTGGAGGGGTTTTGAGCCAGCTACACATTAGCCCTCAGATCTGGTGATGCTCAGCAGAAAGACTAAGACGTCACCTAAGCTGTCCATGAAACTATATCAATATATCTTTCCAAAATGGAGAAGTTCTTAGCTTTTGTGGATGTGGAACACAATCAGGATCTGGTAGAAGATGCTTTATTCACTGGAATGTGGCCCAGGTTGAGAACTCAGGCTTCTATGCTGCGTTGTGAGAAGTTGTCATGGTCACAACTCATTCAAAAGGTCATTTAAATGGAATGGGATCTCAGTGGTCCTCCCCACAGTGCTCTGCGCTCAAGAGTAGGAGCTCATGTGGCTGCAGGTGAAGGGTCTTCCAAGAGAACCAGACATCCTAGAAGTTTCTCAGATAAGGATCACATGTCTAGATTTAAACAGGCGTGTAAGTTTCCCATGGCAAAAAGATGCTGGATCTGCGGGAAAGATGGCCATTTTTCTGGGAAATGTCACAATTGTTAGAGATTAGCAAGGAACACCCAGACCTTATGTTTAGGGATTTGGGGAAAGAAAGGTGGGCTTAGGTGTCTCCCAATCTGAGCTTGATAATTCAGAGAATAATGGGAGAATGAGACTTTGATCTGGAAAGGCCTTGAAGGAGTACAGGAAAAGAGCCAGTAAACCAGTAGAGCCGCTTGTACAGGAAATTGATGTCTCTTGTCCAACTATGCCTGAGGGAAGTCCAGATGCTTCTCCAGATGAATGGATATTGAATGTGCGCTTGGGATGAAGGAAGACAGGGAAATTACTTGACAGCCTGTGCAGATCCATTTGAGCGTGGATCGGCTCAAAGAAGTGGAATGACGTAAGAAGGTGGCCCAGATTATATCAGCATTATTGATTGCAAAACTTTTTGTGTGGGCATTGAAAGGAGTTATTCTTCTGTATATTTTGCTTGATGGTATCCCAGCAAAGGCAGTATACAATCCAGCTTGTGCTGGGGTAGCAGTATCAAAGAACTTTATCTGTAAACATGGAATAAACCCATCAATATTAGTCACACTGACTTTATCTTCTGCCGATGGGGTTACCACTAATTAGCAAGATGTGTTTGATGAGGTGGTAATAAAATAGAAAAATACCATGGTCATGACTTCTGCTGTAGTTTTGCCAGGAGCAGGATTTGATGTTCTTCTTTGTAAGACTTGGATTATTGAGGCCAAGGTGAGCCAAGATGCTATCAAGAATGTCTTGGTCTATGATGGAGTTGAATACACTTATCAACAACTAACAGTTTCCCCAGCTCCAGAAGATGTTCAGTCAGTGGTCATCTATGCCAAGGGACATTGCTCAACTCCACCAAAGGGAATTTCCTGGTTGGAGTTCATAGTTTTCAATTGTGGAACACAGGGAGGACAAATTATCCCAGAGTTACCCCGGCATATATCCTAAAATGTGGCAATATTTGAAATGGATCAAATGGCAAACTCCTTAAGTCCTGGAAGTTGTATAACACTTGCACAGTTCCAGAAGACATACAGCAAGGCCATTGTATTAGATTCTGGAGGCCTGTTCTTGGAGAGATCACAACAAATAAACCTACTGTCTCTTATTTTTGTGTGCCCTTCAACAATTTAACCCATATACTATGTCCAAATGAGGCACCAAATACCCCATTGCATACTCTGGTGTGAAAATGGAGTAGTTGTTTCTTGTTGGGCAAATATGGTGTATTAAGAACTGGTCCACTCTATGTCATAAAAACGCTGACTGGGAAGCTGTACAAGGATATGTACCCTGTTGTAGTCTTGCTGCAGTTGCTGCAATTATAGAAGAGGTGGAGAAAATGCAAAGGGCCAACCTGATTGAGAAAAGTATCAGTCCTTACTCTGCTCCAATAGTTTGTGTCCCAAAGCCAGATGGAAATATACACATTTGTATTGATTTCCAAATTGTGAATAAGGATATTGTAAATGATGCCTACCCAATGCACATGATTGTAGACCATCTGGACGCCATGGCTGGATCTAACTGGTTCACCACTTTAGACCTGACCAAGGGTTATCACCAATTGTTAATTGATGAGAGGTCTAAGGAGGTTACAGCGTTCTCTACACCTGACAGTCTATATCAATGAAAAGTCTTGCCATTGGGAATGAAGAAAGTAGGTGCTTTGTTTCAATATGTAATGGACCAGATTATGACAGGACTTCAGCCTAGATGTGTCTTGGTATATAGAAAATATTACTGTTTATAGCCCTACCTGAAAACAACATCTAGAGGATCTTGATGAAGTATTTTTCCGGATTGAGAAGCAAAGATGAAGATTAGTGTATCTAAGACTATGCTTGCCTGTCAAGAGGTCAAGGTGTTAGAGCATCTCCTGAATTCTCAAGGGATTAAGCCATATCCTGATAGAGTTACTCTGTTGTTAAGAATGTGGTTGCTACAGTCAGTTTGAGAGGTTTGGGGATTTATGGGGTCAGTGAACTTCTACCAGAGATTCATACCTAATTGCTCTGCACTTGGGGAGCCATTGTTTGCATTAACAAGGAAAAAAACCTGATTTGTTTTGGGACAAGAGCAAGAGTTAAGTTTCTTAGATCTAAAGAAGAAGCTCTCAAAAGCCCTCATACTAAGATTCCCCAACTGATCAAAGTTGTTCTACATTGAAACAGATGCAAGTTCAACTGGTCTTGGTGTCATTTTCACTCAAGAAGGAGAGTCAAAGTTGTCCCATCATCCTGTTGTGTATGGTTCAAAGACATTGGGGAAAACTCAAAGAAAATACTCAGCTAGTGAACGTGAAGGATTAGCAATAGTATGGGCAGTGGAACATTTTAGGACATATATCCTAGGAATGCCGTTTATTATTGTCACTGACCACGCAGCATTGAGAGCAATTTGGAATAAGGAAGACTAACAAGGCTTAAAGCAATTGTATGAAGAGAAGATATCTGGATATGATTATGATATCATATACCACCCAGGATTGAAAAATCAGATTTCTGACTTGTTGTCTCAAGTGCTGTTGGCCTGTGGAGAAATTGAGATGCAAGAAGCACAGGAAGCTTTATCAATAAATAGGTTTTTCATAGAAAAATCCAAGTGTCTATAAGTGGTTAGAGATCTAAATGTACAATTTGGAGGTCACCTTTGATATGAGAAACTATGGTAATTGGTTAAAGCTTGATACTGGTGGTCAGAGATGAGAGCTATAGTACTTCAGATTTTGCAAGAATGTGATATTTGCTCTAAAATCTCAGTGGAAAAATCCAAGGTGCATATCAAGTCAGTGGTGTCAAATTATCATTTTTTGTTGATCTCAATGGATACTGGTCACATCATGCAACAAGTGATCAAAAAGGATACTTTGTGGTAGCTGTTGATTCTTATATCAAATTGGTAGAAGTTTGAGCATTGACCAAAGAAACAAGTGTGGGAATTGCTAAATTTCTCTAAGAAGAAATGATAGCATGGCATGGTTGTCCTGAGAAGGCTCTCACCAATAATAGATCACCCTACATAGGGATATTGTTGACTAAGGAATGCTTGAAATGGGGCATTTCTAAGTTAACCTCAGCCTCATATCATCATGATTCAAATGGTTTATATAAAAAAGCCATTGTAACACTGAAGCGCATCATGGAGAAATTTAGCTGATGGAACCACAACCCATTGGAAGGATCATTTGGCAATGAGTGTCATGGCATACCGTACAATGCCCTATGATACTAATGGGTTTTCTCTGTTTTGGATGTTGTATGGCCTGGAAACTACAACAAGCACTGAGGTTGGTCAATGGGAGTTTGTGGAAAAGAATTACTATTAAGACGCCATAGAAGAACATGCAGTTGAAATGCAGAAGTTATTTTCTAAGGCAAGGAGTAAGAGAGAGTGGGTTTGAGAGAGACACACTGCCAAGTGGAACTCAAAGCCTGGAGTACTTCCCTGTGATTGTTTTCAGGGTGGAGATCTGAGGTAGTTTGATCAAAGACACCAAGAAAAAAACCCCAGAAGAGGTTTTCAGCAATGGGTGGGTCATATGAAGATTATTTTGGTTGGTCCAGGGCCAAACTACCTAATTTGAGGAGTTGGAGCCACCCTAAGAGAAGAATGATCCCATATTCATCCTCAATTCCTAAAACTGTTTCATGGGGAATTAGAGCTAATAAAGGTCTGGGAGGATGAGGCCAATTCCCCTGAAGAGAAGTAAGGGGCCATGTGACTGTACAACAGTCACTGTCAAATATTAGCCAAATAAATACTCCAAAATAAAAAGTTGTTCTGTTTTTGCTGTTTATTTCATATAGATAGTTTTGGCTGGAATTCTTCAGATAAAGATTCCTGAAAACCTAGTATCTATATTTAATAAAAAACAGAATGTAGTTTTGTTAGTTAGGCCGTACTAACCAACAAAACTAAGGCAAGATTGGCCTAATCAATCTTGGAGACTAGGCATCTCAAAAACAATTTTAATTGACTGGGAAGGTTAATTAATAAATACATTGCAACATAACAAATACGTATTTAATTATATTGGTTAATTGCCTTGACTGTGTCAAGAATTATGGTTACAGTTAACCATAGGTAAACCCAAAATGTGGGTTAAAAACTCTGTGGTGGTGCTTTGTTTGAGTTTTAAAGTGTTTTAACAGGTTTTTAAAAATGCAAGAAAACCATTAAATTCAACACTAACTAAATAAAGGCAAGGATGTCTAGGAATTTTAGGTTTGATCAGCTGATTTCCAGTTGGAACGTTGATAGCTGAGTTTTGAAATATGAGTATTCCACAGGGTTTTGGTGCCGGGAGCTGAGGAAGCTCCATGCCAAATTGATACATTAAGTTGAATGGTGTCAAGTGACTCTTTCTCATTGTGGGTTGATTCTCATAGGTTGAGAATTACAGGAGATCTTTTAGGTAAAGATCTTGGTTTGGATGACTTGAATGTCATAGATCACGTGATATGAATTATAGGTTGCTTCAGGAACTGGAGGGGTTTTCAGCCAAATATGCCCCAAATGGTATATAAGCAAAAACAGCAACAATTTAATAAAAAATACATATTGTTAATTTTGACGTTTTACCCTCAATTAATTTTTAATTATTATATTTTCTTTGTTATCTTTTGAAAGGGAAAAATTTGGAGTACTTTGCGTGGAAACAGTAGCAGCCAGAAAAGAAGTTCCTACAAGTTCTCTCAAGGAAGCTTGGGCAATTATAGAGGTCACCAAGACTGTGCCTGAGGAGGCTTTGGTGGAGTAAAAGCAGCATTCAAAGAGCTGTATTTCAATTACTTTGCCATAGAATGGACTCCCACTCAAAGAAACAGAATCTATGTGTGGGATTCTTGGAACCTGTTGGTTGGATTTGACAAAATTTTACAGCAAGTGAAAGCAATGGCAAATTGTGAAATTGGGGCTTTAATAGCAAGGGAGGAAAAGAGTGTGAGATCATGGCTTGTTGGCAGGATGACAATAAAGTGTTGTATCATGAAATTGCCTCCCTGGAGACAAAGCTCCTTGAAGCTTTGTCACATTAAGGTAACAGCAATAAGAGTCAAGGGCAATATAACGGTAAGTTTGACTGGTTGGACCTGGATCTGTAACATGCCCTTTTGCTTGGCAATAATAACAACAACAAAACTTTGAGCTCCATTGGCCACAGTAATGGAAGCACATGACAATTGAACTGTACACATTTCCAAATCACCACTACTAAGGACAAGCATAAAAGCTTGGGGAGAGCACTAAGCAAGCCAAGCTCTCCCACCTAACTCCTGCCTTGACTAATAATGAGTACCAGTCCAAGGATGTGGATCAGTACACAATGACCCAAGTTCCCTTGGGAGACCCAGTACTTTACACCATTCTCAGACATTCCAATAAGCTGATGACCTATCTTTTCTGCTTTTATAGTTATAATGGCTCAGCACTCCTGGACTCAGGCGCAGATAAAACCCTTGTCAATAGCAATTTTGTGGACACTTTCAAGCTAGCCACTAATACTTTGCAGATTAAAAACATGGTTTTAGCTGATGAACATCACATTATTGTGCTACAGGAGACTGCCTCCTTCTTCATCACGCTAGAGAACCTACACTCCATATCCAAGGACCAGTAATCAACTTTTCCAGATTTGACATTGTGCTTATCCTAGAAAGGCTTTGAAATAATAACCCCCACATTGACTGGGTTACCTCAGTACTAAAAATTAAACATAAAGGGGTCAACCATCAGATCTACCCTGACTCTGTGGACCAGTTCCTAAGGGATCACGTTTTTATACACATCACAGAGACCCTCAAAGAAAAAAGATAAATTCAAGGCAATTGATTGGTAAACCTGTCAGTATGAGGTCATACACTTCAAGGATCACCAGGATACCACCACTCCTCAAGATCAGGAAATTGTAGCTCACGATACCAAAATCTTCAAGGAGGCACTACCAGGATTACCACCAGAAAAACACATATAGCATACCATCCAGATCAAGAGAGCTGTACCTAAGGTTCAACCTATATACCGCCTTACCCCAAACAAAGACAATGCCCTGTGTGTGTACCTCAAGGAGGCGTTGGAGAAGGGACCTATCCATCCCTCACAATTGCCCTTTGGCACCGCTGTGTTCTTTGTGGCAAAAAAGGATGGAACCCTCAGACTTGTCACAGGCTACCACACGCTAAATGAGGTTACCATTAAGAATCATTACCCACTAACCCTCATTAACAATATTTTTTAATCCTTGGGTGAAGCAACTGTATTCTTCAAAATTGACCTGACAGCAGGCTACAACCAAATTTGTATCAAGGAGGAAGACATACCCAAAACTTCTTTTTTTACTAAGTATGGCCCCTACAGATGTGTTGTAATTAACTTTGGAATGACAAACACACTATCAACCTTTGTTACCTTCATTAACAAGGTTTTTGCCTCTCACATTGGTAAACATACCCTGGTATACTTATAAAATATCATCAGTAATAGCCCCTCAGTTGAATACCACCATATAGACCCGGGGACAGTCTTTGAAACCCTGGCACAACACAAGTTGCTAGCTAAACCATCCAAATGTCAATTCTACTTCACACAACTACCTTTCCTTGGTCATGTAGTGTCAAAGGATGTCATTGAACCCAATGATCAAAAGATACAGGCAATTTTCAAGATATCATTGCCCAAAGACAAAGCCAATTTCTGTATCTTCTTAGGAATGATTGCCTATTTTTGTCAATTTATACCTGACTATGAAGTTTTAACAGCACCCTTATCCTCCATCACTGGCATCAAATCAAAATTTGTATTGACCCCCCAAGTCAACATATGTTTCTGCCATTTGAAAGAAAAGCAGACATCTCCCCCATCCTGCAGTATCCAAAATGGGATGGGGACTATCAGATGGAAACTGATGCCTCTGATGCTTCCATTAGGGGATTCTACAAATCAAGCCCAACAGCAGTGACAACCCCAGTAGCCTATAAATTGCATAAACTAACAGAAAGCTAATGATGCTACCCAATTCATGACAAGGAATTGCTGGGCATTGTTCACTGCTTAGTTAAGTGGCGTTGTTACCTTGAACAAGAGGAGGAGTTCACCACCCTTACCAACCATAAATCACTCATCTACTTCAAAAACGTGGGCTAATTTGTCCAGACATCAGGCAAATTAGATGGAAATCCTCAAGCAATTCAATATGCTAATAAAGTAAAAACCTGGATTAAACTTGCCATGGAAGATACACTCTATTATTTATATGTCAGAGCTATGAGAGGAAAAAACAGGCTGGAACCAGATTGGCCCCTTCTTGTCCTCTACACCAAAGACAAAGGTTTCCCTCTGGGCACCACAGACATCACCAAGTAAACTGTTATCAAAAACAAACACCTGTTCACCAACACATGCAGAACACTTTACCGCAAAATGACAGATGGAAGTACTATCCCATACATCCTCACACACCAGAGAGTTAACACTATCCTTTGTTACCACAGAGACCTTGGCCACACAAAGAGCCTCAACCTTTATGAGTTCCTTAAAAATAAAGCCTGGTGGCCAACTCTCTACTGGGACGTTCAAGAAGCCATTGACCAATGTGAAGTGTATGAGAAGTTTGCGAGAAGCGAGACCCACCTAAGTCTGTGTTACCCATCTTTTCTGAGCTACCCTTCAAGGTATGGGCCCTAGACATTGTGGTCCCCATACCCAGAAAGCACAACAATAAGAAATACATCATCACAGTCATCAATTTTGTCACTTTCTGGCTGGTTGCACAATCAGCAAGGGCACACACGGGTAACAACATGTGGCGTTTCATATGCAAGGAAATTATCAGCAAGCTCAGAAAGCCAGAACTCCTGATCATTAATGGAGGCAAAGAGTTGACCTCAGAAAAAACCAATGTTTACCTCACAAAGAATGGAGTCAATCATATATTAATCACACCATACCATCCTCAGGCCAATGGCCAGGTCAAGCAACTAAAAGGCAGCTTGGTACAAGCCCTTGCCAAGCTCACAGCTGGAAGACCTGGAGACTGGCATAAGCAGCTATCAACTGCACTCCTTGTGTGCCGCAGCCAAGTGAACAGATCCACCAGGAAGAGCCTGTTCAAACTTGTGTATGACACTCAGACAAATATCATACAAGCTCTTACAGGACCAAGGTTGGAAATGCTAAACAAGGTCCCCCTTGTTCAGCACCACAAGTAGTGAAAGCCAACAGTGACCAGCTGGATAAAAAAGAGAAACAACTACAAAACATATTTATTCCCATCCAAGACAGACACAAGGTTGGCAACAAGGTCTGGGTGATGAACACAGACAAGAGCAAGCTGCAACCTGAGATAGTGGGCCCTGTCATCATCCTAAAGGTAAGAAAAAACAACACTTACCTAGTAAAAGGACTTAGTAAACGTAAACAGGACAAGGTCCTACACCACAATTGATCACAGCCCTTAAAGGCACAAAAGAAGCAGTGTGAGGCTGCCTTACCCGCAACCAAACAACAACTAGTCCAGTACAGCACCCGGGCCCCTGACATCCTCCCTGATGACCACCCTCCAGAGGAAGCTGACCTTCAGCCAGGGGGTGTTGAAACAGCAGGCTTAATCTGCCAGCAAGGTTCCAACTAAGCAGGTTGTGACCCACAACCTGACTTCCCAGTGACCTGTAGCCAAATGTAGAAGCCAACTCAAATACCAAATCCAACAACACAAACAGATGTTGATCCCCTACAGCAGTTTTCAAACCTGTTGAGATAAATGTATATTAGTCAGTTTAGAATTAATGGGTTCAGTCACAAAACAAATTTTAACTGGAACTAGTTGAAGGTCAATTTACTCAATAAGGCTTCCATTTATCTATGGCCATAAAAACAAATATAGTAAATCATACAACAAAAATAAAGCCAAATACTGAATTCCAAAAATTAGATAGCAAACACATGGTACCCATCTTTGAAATTCACACAATCCAGTTATTTCCTGAAGAATTTTACATCAAAATTGATAATGAGTGTGTGTCAAACATGATACAAACAGAGAACACATGAGGTTCAGTCAAAAAAGTGATGAGCTCAAACACAAAACAACTCATTTTTTGAAAATATTGATTATTTTTTAGGACTCAAATTGGAAATAGTGGATTTCAGGAGTGAATCCACCAAAATCTAATCAGTGAACTTCAGCATTATTTTCAATGTGTGCTTCTAAATTTGGAAATTTATGTCAGAGAGAATGTCTCAAATAGGAGCACTAATTTAAATAAAATAGTTTTCTAGAAATACTTTGCTTTTCTGTTTTTAATAGAATTTTTATTGCTTTGTGTTAGTATGAGTTTTTATAGTGAAGATAACTTTGATGTTAATGAGAAGCAGTTCCAGGAGCTACTCTAAGATCAGGCTGCTGAGCTAAGGATTATAACAACTGTTTTTCCCGTGTACACCCAATTTAATGCAAGTTGTGAGGAGGGTGAGTTGTATGTGTCACCAGGCCCATCCACAGATAGCTTTTCTGATAGTCAATATGGTGCTCCCCAAGACCAGTCTCAACCTGCGCCTGTGCACCATTTTGGGGACTGGGAAACTGTAGCCCCCTCCAACCCTATCCAACCATGGCTTGTGAATACAGGCAAACCAAATCTTGCCCTGCCTAATCCAGGTACCCTTATTCCTCAAGCCTTCCAAAAACATTGAATCATAACCGATGAGGGGATAAGGAGATTGTTAGTCTCAAGCAGAGTGGCGTAAATTTTCTTGAAATAGCCAATTGGCTTCAATTTACCAAGTGGTGATCAGGTGTGAGTTCCGGGCCCTCTTGAAGAGAGGTGGTAAAAATCAGGCCAAGAAGACAAAGAAGCAGGTTGACTCTCAGATCAAGGAGGTGTATGATATCATGCTCAAAATCCTCCAGCAGGACCCATACCTCCACTAAACTGAGGTCCGCCGCCTACTTGAGCTCCAGGGCATATTCATTTCCAGCCGCACAGTGCAGCTCTGGATGCATGGGATTGGAATCAGTGTTATGATTCTGATCAATTGGCTAGCCAATAAGTTGAATGATGGCTCTGATTTGCCCTGTGTCCTGTGATTGGTGCCACCATCATCTGCTGCTTGTCCTCCATTTTGGACAATGTCATATTTATATCTTACCATAAATTGTTATTGCAAGCCTGTTGCAGATCCTGAATGGATTAGACAAAGAAATGTCCACTTAGGAATTAAGCAATGAAGCAATTGCGCAATTGTTCTATTACAAAATAGTTTACAAGGGTCAAATACATTTAAAACGCCTAAAAACAGGTGTTTAAAGTGTATCCAAATTGTACATCAAGTGCAAACTTCATATCTGGAGTTATTAATGGGACAACAAAATCATTGCAACCTGCCTCTATTATGCAAGGCCATGAAACTAGTTGTTTTATTGTGCAGCCCTTTCTGCTATGCATTTCTAATTTCCTCCTTTTGGCAAGTTCTTCTGTCTGTGCCTCCTTTCCTCTGATGGCAATTCCACTACCCCATGATATATTAAAGCATCACTATCAAAAAAATACCAGTTTATTTTTATATTTTTTATTATTTTGTCTGCACTAAGACTGTCACTATACTAGCCAAAGGTATAGTACTAAGAGTGAGAATTACTGACTAACTATTTGTAAAATTACGCATCCACAGCCATATTCTTTTACAAAGCCAGTGATTATGGCACTTTAAGTATAAAGAACATCCCCAAGGGTAAAAAGAAGGGAGTGGAGAGGATTGTGATTGGTGCATTCCTTGTAGCTTCCCCAAAGAGGGGCTGATTTTAATGGACTACAACTAGTTACACCAATGGGTACTAGTACAGAAAATTCTTATCCAACTTGCTCACCATCTGGAGCTCAGCCAATTTCAGCTTCAAATCTTCCTGAGTCACTGTCAGGGATTCTTTCCCTGACCCCATTAATAGTATTGACAACAGTAATCACACATTCATACACAACAACCCAGCCACCAAGTTATAGACACCAGTTTATTTAAAATTGGGGATGTAAATGGGGATCAAACTTGGAACCTGCAAAAAACACTGATTGTTAGTCCAAACACAACTAGTCAACTTACTTCAACTATATATAATCAATTGATTGAGTTGATTTTTGCTTTTGAACTTGAATCAAATGCAAAAAGGTTAGTAAGTGACATGATAACATCACTTACTGTTTGCCTGTTGATTGGCTGCCCTGGATACACTTGACAGCCACAGATCTGCCCAAAGATCAAAAATTAAGCTCCGCTCTTGGAATAGTTGATCTTCCTTATGAGACCTGCTTTAATTACCAAGATCTTGTGGTTTTCTTTGTTTCTGTTCCTCTAAGAATCAAAAAATATATTACATATACAGGACACAATCAATATCCATCTATCCCAGGTATTAATTTCAGCCATGATATTCATGCCAATTATTGGTAAATCCCTCTCACCTCCTCTTTTATCCTCTTAAATTGTCCAGCCCCTATTTTGAGGCTATTTAAGTGCAACAACTTTATCAAAATTAGTTGTTCCAACAATAAAGAATATTTCCTATCTTATCTTGCCACACCTATTTCTTAGTAACTTATTTGAAGCCATGAAGGGAATTTATTTCCTGTGGTGGTTTCTAGTCTCCCTTTTTACAACAGTAAAAGGTCTTGAGAATCCCACTCCCACTATTGACTGGCAAAACTCCTCACCCAATGATGCCCATCAGAAGGAGTCCTTGGCCAACAAATGGTTCAAATATCTTTCTGGTCATTAGGGACAAAAGTTTCACTATGGCCGCCATTCCACTCCTCCATCTGCCAAACCCTTGTTGGTACAGCCTCACACTTCATTCTATCTGTTGTTGTACATGATAGGATACTATCTTTTGGGTTGCTTCAGCTCCCTGATGGGAAGATTTGTGTATTTAGGTCACTTGGGCCATCTTGCCATGGTTACTGTGCCCATTTTTTAGCTATTACAGGGCTTGATTTAGGGGCCTTGGCTCACCAACTTGGGGGCTTGTTCCCCTCAAAGTGGGTCCCTGACAGTCACCAAATGGAGTGCTCTGAAGTGGCCTCCAAAAAGATCCAAGCAGACAGTTATGATGTATCAATTTTCCCTGCCAGACATGCTGATCTTCACCTGGGTGATGTGTTGTTCTTCAACATTGAGGACATAATCTGTGGGTGCAACCCCACAACCTTCAGCCAGATGGTTAGTGCGTCCAAAACTCCATTGTGCTTTTTCCCTGTCAGTGGGTTACTGACATGTTTATAAAGATGGCCTTCAATGCTCTCAGCAACAGCCATACCAAAGGACCCACAGCTGCCTCCTTGCAATCCCTGGTGTACAAGCCAATTGCCGTCCTCCCTGAGTTAGAATATGACATCATGTACAATTAATTTCTCTAAGCCAATCAAGGCACTAATCACTTCTGGGCCTTGCAGCTGCCCTAGTACACAGCCAACCAATCTAGTTATTTAGAACCCACCTCCTCAGCCAATCAATTCCTTCCCATCAACCCAGTCTGCCACCTAGTTTGCCCTATCTACCCCCCATTTTGTCAATAAAACTTGCCCCCAAATATTTTTTATTTTATCATATATATTGGTTTAACTTTTAAGTATTTTTTTATTTTTTATAATATATAATTTACATTTAAATACAGTGATGATTGATTTTTATCATTACATAAGTTAAAATTGGTTGCTTTAATTTTTATTACTTCTATTATTTTCTATTTAACTTTAATATATTTGAAGCGCTACAAAAAAGAAAATTTAAAAACTACAAGTGCTACAGACCAGCCAATTGGAATGTGTATACATTAAGTTGCTTTGTGCTTGGCTCAGACCAGACACACCTCAGAAATTATGCCCAGTTTAACTTAATTTCAACAGGCTTATTTCATTAATTTAAACTGGATATAAAAAACTGAGGTGTGTCTGGTCTGAGCCAAGCACAAAGCAACTTAATGTATGTACATTCCAATTGGCTAATCTGTAGCACTTGTAGTTTTTAAATTCACTTTATATTGGCGCTTCAAATATGTTAAAGTTATAATAGAAACAATAAAATTAATAAAAATTAATCCATCTTATCACATATATATCTGTATTATATGATCTATATATAACCCCTGAATGTGATAATTTTTTAATAAATATGTACTTTGGGTCAAACTTGGCATACTGATTCAAGAATAAATTATATTATACTCAGAAAAAACATATACATGAATAAAAATATTTTTCATGATACTAAGAATGGGCTTCTATAAACAATAAATATACATAATGACAAGGATCTGGATGTACAAGTATTCTGGCTACCGCCAACCCACTTAACATCCAGTCATTACCCAATTTGGTACCCTCCCAATATACATTTTGACATACAAGAAATGGCAACCAAGCAATATCACATGACTGTCCAAGTTTCCAGTGACTCAAACCCATCCTGCACATGACAAACCCCTAGGTTTGATCCAACTAAATCCCTGCCACAGTCAAGTCTATATAAGTCTAAAGTATTATCCAATAAAATATACTTATCTTCTTTCTCAATTCTATATTTGAAGCTTCCCCAAAAGGCGCTCCTCATCACTGGTAGCAGCTACAGTTTTTCAACCACGCCCATGAAAGAGAAAATGACTGACCAAAAACTGCCCACCTTTGCTCACATACTCAACCAGGCACATCCCAGGAGACCTGGAAAACGTTCTTCTGAGCCCACAACATTTCCAAAGATATAACTAGTAGATGCACTGTATTCAAAGGTCTGGTCATGCCCAAAGCATGCACCAAGATAATTTAATACAGTTGCTCTCTTCAACCACAAATAAACGCACAACCACCTATCACAGGTGAAGTGACCAAACCCAAATATATTGGTATCAACAAGTTCTTTGGTAAAAACAGTGAAAACATTATCAACTGACTAGACCACTCAGCCACTAAACTCTATGCCAGCTGCATCCCCCACAAAAATGGGTCCAGGAAACCAGCAAGCGCCTATACAAGGCTGCAGCTAACTGGTTTGCCACCTGGGTTGGCTCACCAACTGCCGGCCAGCTTGACAACTGGGAAGAGTTCAAAGCGGACATCACAAGGTTCAGCGTCATCAAATCCCTCCAAGACATTGCAATACAGCTCAGCAATCTTCCACAGAAGCCACTATCACAGCTTACACCAATGAATTCAAGAAAATATGCCAAAAAATACAAAACCCATTGCAAGCTGACAATGTACACACCAGAGCCTCATCCATCAACAGAATGAAACCCTCTGTTGCTGCCTTCATCTGTCCAGAGGCCAACACCTCCATGCCTGCACTCATTTCAGAAGCCAAGCAAGCAGAAAAACGCACAAACATGGAATATGCTGCACACAACAAAAATTGCTTCTCAAACAGCAATGGCAGAGAAAACTCCAATGACAAAAAACGCCAAAACACCAATAATAGTAACAGCAACTCCAATTGCAATAACGGCAATTGCAGCCAACGCACAAACTGCTCCCATCCCAATAAAGAGGACACCACTGAAGTAAACAATGCTGAAACAGCAACCTGCTATGAATCTGACCCCATATTCTCTGACCCCAAAGGTCTCAAAAGATGAATAGGGAAAAGAGGAGGGGGAACAAGATTAAGTGTCCCTGTCTCCCCCCAACTTGACAAGAAACTGTACCAAGGCACAACCTTTGCTGCTTGCATCCCATGTGTCCCGCAACCCTCCATTTTTATGAACATAAAAATTAAAGATTTATCACAACTTTTTGTCTACCCATGCACATATAAATCTTATACACATAAAATTTTATTTGACTCTGGTGCACAACACACCATGGTTAGCAAACCATTTGTAACCAAGTACAAAATACCAGTTGTCAAATCCAACTTAAAAAATGCCAGAATGGCAGAAAAATCAAAGGTTCTACTCAAAGGCAAATTAACTCCCTTCAGAATTGACCTCCAAAGCATACAAACGTTCATTAAAGGATTTTTCATGAACAACATAAACTACAACATTGTAGCAGTCATAGACTGGTTCACCCAAGTGAACCCCAGTGTATGTTGGAAAACAAAAACCATGACCATTAAACGCAACAGAGTCAATTTTAACATCCTCAAAGAACCCAATGACCTCATTCTAAGTGACACAGTATTTGTCCAGGTCATAAACCAAGACAACTCAGAACGTCTAACCAAATATAGTACCCTCCACATAATGAGGTACATCAAATTCAATAAGATACAAACAACCAAAATCCAATGCCCAGAACTTGCGGCACTCCCAAACAAATACACTCATGTATTCAAGGAAGAGCTAACAGAGTTACCACCCAAACAAGAGGTCAAACATGGTATCAACTTGTGTAAAGCCATGCCTAGGCTTGCACCTCTTTACAGACTTTTCCCATGGAGACCCAAACCCTCAAAACACATATTGAGGACAACCTAGCAAAAGGATTCATTCACCCTTCTGAATCCCTGTGGGGGGCAGCAGTGTTATTTGTAAAGGGAAAAAAGGCACTCTTTGCCTAGTAACTGACTACAGAGCACTAAATGCAAGCACAGTAAAGAATAAATATCCCTTTTCCACTCATAGAGGATCTGTTTGCAAGACTCTCTGGAGCCAAATTTTTCTCCAAAATCGGCCTCACCTCAGGTTATAATCAAGTTGAAGTAAAAAAAATAACATACCAAAAACTGCGTTATGTACACAATTTGGATCCTTTGAATGTAGGGTAATGAACTTTGGGAAAACACCTTTCTTGATCAGCTCGATCTCACTTTTTGGAATTGAGAATTTAAAAAGCAAGTAATAAGCGCATAAGAGTCTGAGTTTAAACAAGGCTTTTATTATGAGAAAGGTATGGACAACAACAACACTAAATCCTGGGCCAAGGTGGTCCAGGGTCAGAAGCGCCCTGTCAAGGACCAACTAGCATACTTTGCTAGAACCACTAAGAAGGGACTCTTTGTGCCATCTGAAGGGTGGCTCAAGTTTATCATTGCTGAAAACTGGTTTTAGGACATAACCAGAGCCCTCCCCAAGACATCTGTCCCTCATGGGATTAGAGTCAACTTTGGAGGCAACCCCACAGAGTCAGGAAGTCAGCCAAAGCAATTGCCACAGCGTATCAAAAGGCTGTATCTCTTCACCAGAGCCCTATAAAGGACTTCTTTGATATTGGCTTCCTCTGCAAAGAAGATGCAGATCAGGCAGTGGAAGAGATCTTCACCCTTGAGATTACTGATCCCAAGGGGAAGAAGACCCAGATGGTCCTGCCCACCACATGCACCAGATTCAACTAGGACACCACACTCTTCATTTCTTTTGAGGCCCTGCCTTTGGACATGCCCAGAGAGGAGGTAGAATCCCAGCTTAAAGAAGGGCTGTCCAAATACAGGGAATTATGCAGTTTGAGCAGTTAAAAAACCCATACATGAGGCACCTGACCACAGCAAAGACAATGACTATGATCAAGCCATATGAGAATAGCAGATTTTTGTCCATCTCAAGCTGTGCAACTATTCTGAAAAACAATGGTACGTTCAGTGGCAAATTCAAGGTGTTCCCAGAGCAAACCCTGCTTATTTTTGTGCTATGCTCTGCGCTTGGCCACAGAGAGGCTCTCTGCCTTACAACCATAGCAGGGGTCCAGGCCGTAAAACAAGACACCCCCAAGAAGCCCCAGAATTCCGAGCCAACTGGTACCCAGGCCAATGCTCTTGTGGCCCTAGCCTGGGGCACCATGGCTGAGTATGAGGTGGTCAAGCCAATCACATCACGCCAGAAAAAGGCTCATGCAAAGGCCTGAACCCAGCCGCCAATACAACCAATAGTGATACCTGAATCTGACCAGGCAGAGGCACCTCAAACCACCCAAATGCATGTGCAAGAGACCCAGTCTATTAATGACACTGAAATAGATGGGCCAATGGAAAACCTGTCCCAGATGGGAAAGGAACCCCTTGAAAACCTGGCCCAAGTTTTATTGGCTGATTCCTCGTCTGCAGAGGCCCAAGAGAACATGCAAAATGCACAAGCCCAAACTCTACCCAATCACAATCAGGCAACTTCTACACAAGAGGGTGGCAGACCAAGACGCAAGGCCCAGAACAAACTTGCTGCAATATCTAAGTCATCCCCATACACAATAGGGGAGTCTATCAAGTCTAAAATGAGTAAGAAACTAAAAGACTCCACAGCCAATGACAATAGTGGTCCCACTGCTGGTGGGGCCACATTGGCATAGTGACTACTGGAACCACAATCAAAATAGGGACGTTCAACATTGCAAGATTTTCATGCCATCAGTCCCAGGCAAAGAAAAGAAACATCCTGCTCTCCTTCAAAGCTGATTTGGTGGGCTTGACTGAAGTCAAATGCAGCTCTGAGGCTGGACCAAGTTTTCAGCGGCTCATGTTACCACACACTACCCTTTGGTCCAAGAAATATTGCATATGGATCAGACGGGGATCTCTAACCAAAGCAACAAATAAACATAGACACCTGGACAGCAGATTTCTAATGGCAGATATAGACAGCAAAGATGAAAATTTCACCTTTGCAGTTATTTACAGCCTGTCATCCCACAGGGACAAAGCAATCTTTTTTGCTCAACTCAAGCAGATTGAGTTCCCTCCAAATACCATCTGTGTTGGGGACTTCAACTCTTGGCTGCTCCTGGCAGACAAGGCTCCACCCATCACCCTTCCAGACCACGCAAGCCTGTTTGGGGACTGGCAACAGGGCTTGGGACTCATTGACATAGCAGACTTTGAAGTGGGATACCCGCAATTATGACTCAGATCAACCCTATGGAAACAATAGAATTCTCTGCTTCTTGCATTGACTATATATTCATTTCCCCAGACTTGACGGCCATATTGTTCCCACACCTACCAGTTGACATCTTTGGGTTTGATCACAGACTCCTCTGCGCCACCATTAAGTTTGGGGACCAAAGGGAATTCTAAATGCGCAGATCACACCTGCTCCCCAACAACTCAAACAGAAAATGGATTGGCTGATCAATCACCTCAACAATGAGATCAACAAAAAACATGGGCAGGCAGACCAATGGGCTGCCATTTAAGTCAATGTTAAGGGGAAGATTTGCAAGGAATCATCCCAACTCATGACTGCAAAGAAGGCCTACAAACAAAGAATAACTAACACCATCCAACACCTGGAGGCAAACATGCCAAAACAAAACAACACAGGCTGGAGAGCTGCCTGGCAAGCAGCCCGCGTAAAATTGGCTAGGATTGAACAGAACCATCCAACCTGGCCCGCATTCAGGCAGCAACATCTTTGGCAATTAAAGGCAAGTAGCCCACCAAGGCCTTTATTGCCATGTACAAGACTAGGAGTGCACAGAAGACTTTATCTGAAGTCATTGATAATGGCACATCTCATACCTCAAAGGAAGGGGTTCTTTCCACAACACACGCTTTCTACAGCAGGCTATACACCTCAGGAAGGGAACCAAATCCTGCGGCCCTCAGGAAATGGCTAGAGGTAGTTCTAACAACTCCCAAAATAAAGATCTTGGACGCCCTATTGAAATGAAAGAGCTGGACCAAGCCATTAACATGGCACCAAAATAGAAGGCCCCTGGGCCCAATGGGCTACCATATGAATTCTGCTGTCACCATTTCACCCTCTTCAGTACAGTTCTTTTGGATGTGTTTAACACAGCCCTAAGAAATGGGTCTAACATCCTGGGTGGTGGCAATGGCCTGACAGTTCTGCTTTACAAGAAGGAATCAAGAGCAGAACTGAAAAACTGGCGGCCTATCACACTCCTTAATACCAACCAGAAGCTACTTTGCAAAATTCTGGTTGCCAGGATGTGCAAAATAATCCCTCTGGCTACACACCCTAATTAACATGGATTTACTCCAGGCCGCAATATTTCCAACAATGTGAACACAGTCACAAATATACTGCAGGACAAATCACAGAATGGTATTGCTATCTTCCTGGACCAAGAAAATGCATATGATAGGGTATCATGGCCATACCTTGACGCATGCCTATCAGCCCACTTGGTCCCTGAAACCTTTAGGGTCTGGTTGAGATCTCTTTTACAATAATCATCCATCCAAGTGGCAACGGCTCATGAGGAGACAGAAGAGGTCTTCCCATCCCAAGGCCTCTGTCAAGGAGACCCTCTTAGCTCTCTCCTATACAACCTGGCTATTGACCCATAGATACGCCACCTCAGCACCAAACTGTTGGGCTTGCGGACCTATGGGCAAGACCCATTCACAATCAAGGCCTTTGCCAATGATTGTGTTGTAGGACTGGCATCCAAAAGTTTTTGTCCATATTTACAAAGGCACTCAAGGACTACTCAAAACTCTCACAGGCTAAAGTGAACACTAAAAAGTCCCAGGCCAACATCATATGGAGCCCTGGATTCAGACCCCCTCTTGCCATCATGCCAACCAGAGACCTGGTGCGCCATCTGAGCACATGGGTCAAGGTGAGAGGGTTTGATACACAGGTAATGGAATTGGGCATCCTCAGTGCTGTCTCCTGGTCCATGTCCTCCTGGCAATGCAACCTAGTGACCCAGATCAGCAGGATCCAGCTTGTAAATACGCTGGGGTACTCAAAAGTCTGGTACACTGCACAGTTCTTTCCCCTATCCCAACAGTTCTTTGGTAGCCTCAATAAGATGGTTCAACACACGCTTTGGAGACCAGGCACTCAGCCAATTGCCACCACAAAGCTTATTGGCAACAATCTTAGGAGTGGACTGGGTTTATGTGATGTCCGCCAGGGTTCAGCCAAGATCTTTGGACATTTAATGTCTATGGTACTTTCCACCCATGTGACAGAACCCCACTGGACCAACGCCTTCAGGACACAATGAGTCAAGGCTTTGGGCTTAAACCCAGCTCATAAGCAACACACTCTCAACAACTGGTTATCAAGATTAACAACTGAAAGAAGCCCCCAAGGGATGGAGGCCTTCTGGAAAGCAATACTATCAAAATATAAAGAATATTGGAGCATCAGCTCATTCAGACCTGCAGCCGCCCATAGAAATAGAGCTGGACTGGTATGGTGCCCAATGTTCATGGGCCTTTCTGCCCACTCTGAGGTGCTCATTTCAGAACCCCCAAGACCAGTGACAGTCCCAGAGATATTGGAGGTACTTCCACACAACAACACAAGCCTCAAGGTGAGCCTGATATGGCGGTACTGCCACAAGGACATGATCAACCTCAAAATACAGACAAACACATGGAAGGTTCTCTGCAGGGTATACCGTACGGCTGGCCACAGCAACTGCCCAAACCCCACCTGCAAAAGATGCAGGGCAACCAACACCATAATACACAGGTTCTTTGAATGCGCCCAGAGCATAAGAGTATGACAGGCAGCCTGCAAAATTCTCTGGCCAGCACACCCATACCCCACACTCATGGAGGGGCTGGAAGTAGACTAGTTTTTCATCAACACCCCCTCCCACATTCCTGAGTCCTTTAGGGCATCAATATTCCACACTTCATTGTGGTTTATTCACTCTGCTGCCATCAAATCCTTTGTTGCCACTCCACATCCAGCACATGCACCAAACTCCCTCATAGCGCCAAACTTGGATGGATCATAAGCCAGGTTTTCTTTGGCAATACATCCAGTACATTGTGAAGGGAGCTAGCAGAAGAGTGGTTATCAATCCCTGGCTTGATCCTCTTTCCAGAGCAAAAACAGGCTGCCTTTGCTCTTCAAGAAGTGGCCCAGACGCCCCACGCCCCTCCCCCTCCTTCCCCTCAAGGTTTTTCTCCAGGCCCTCCGGTTTCCTTGTCCCCTCCCCCCTTAGACCATCACTTTTATTTTGCTTGATCATTCCTTTATGGCCCTATGGGCCCGTTGTACCAGTCAGAGATGTCTGGGCAACTTGAATAAATTAACTTTGGGATGACCAACACTCCCACAAAGTTTTTCATAATGATGAACCAAGTGCTAAACGGCCTCTTAAATACATCATGCTACCTTGATAATATCATCATATTCTAAAAAACAAAAGAGGAACACCTCACACATGTCTAAAATACACTCAATCAACTTGCAAAGCACAAAATATATGCAAAGCTAAGTAAGTGCCAATTTATGGAAAAGGAACTCCTGTTCTTGGACCACATTGTCTCTGACAGTGGCATCAAAGCAGTCCAGACAAAATAAAAGCCATAAATAACATTCAAAGCCCCACCTCTGTTAAACAAGGTAGATGCTTTCTTGGTATGGTAGCTTACCTAAGGAAATAAATCAAATACTGTGGAAAGCTCACCACACCAATCAATGACCTAACCAAGCGTAATTTCAAAAAGAAATTCATCTGGATACCATAATGCAACAATAATTTCCAACTATTAAAACAAGCTTTGATTGAAGCACCAATATTGCAATACCCTAATACAATGGGTGCTACAAGCTTGAGTTGGATGCCAGTGATACCGTCATTGGCGCAGTCCTACGCATCTGCTAGTCAGGGCAGAAGACTTCCTGCCAGTATGTTACAAAAGTAGAAAACTAACCAACACTGAGCAGAGTTACCCAAAACACAATAAGGAATTACTAGCAATATATCACACATGCAAGAAATGGAGATGTTACCTATAAGGACATTTAAACGTCTGAGTACTAACTGACCATAAATCCTTAATCTATTTCAAAACTCAGAACACACTTGCACAGTAACAAGCCAAATGGATGTCCCTGCTAGAGCATCTCAATCTGGACATACAGTACAAAAAGTGGGCAGAGCTGGTCACAGCTGATGCTCTCTCTAGGCGTTTTCAGTCAAGTGAGGATCATCCTGACCACCTGGACCCTGACTGGTCACACCTATATAATAATGAGTATAAAACCAAAGGGAAAGACCCCTCAACACATCAGCTAATCCACAATACATTAGTAAGGAGCAAAAAAATATTTCCATGTATCAAATGGCACTGTATACCAAATCATCAATGACAAACATGTTTTCTACATCCCACTTGCATATAGAGTTGACACCATATTAAGATATCAACACCTACTAGGACATACAAAGGCTAACAATCTATACCTCATGTTAAAAGAGATATTATGGTGGCCTAATCTTAAACAAGATATAATTGTTGCTCTGAAAAAGTGCACAGTGTACAAGAAATTCATTAGCACAAAGACTCACCAGTCAACAGGAAACCTAGCATCTGACCCTGAACCATTCAAGGTTTGGGGACTAGACGTAGGGGGCCCCTTCCCAGAAACTAAGACAAATCAATGTTTCCTAATTGTAGCCATTGGCTTTGCTACACGCTGGCTCATCTTCTGGGCAACAAAGGACCACAAAGAAGAAACAATAAATTGATTATTAACAATACAATCATAGCTGACTACAGTACTCCAGACTACATCATAACTTATGAAGCAACAGAGTTATCAGGTCACGTAGTAAACCACAATTTAAAATCCAAAAACATCAAACACTCTACAACCTCACCCTACAGGCCACAGGTCAACAGCAGAGTTGAACACCTAAACAGTAGCCTTATCAGAACCCTTGAGAAAATAATGGATGGCAAAGGCAAAGACACATGGAACTATATGTGAAACATACATTATTAGTATCCTGAGTTTGTACCAATCAAAGGACAGGCTACTCACTGTTTGAACTAACATACAGATACAAACCAGAGACAGTTACCTGCAACAAGCAACAATACATAAAGACCCCCCAGGGAAACCCCCCACAGTAGAACAAATACCAACTCTACAACATATACGCCTCAAAGCAAAAATAACAGAAATAAAAAGACTCAAAACACAAAAGGTAACTTCTACAGAGGAACCACTCTCCATCAACCCCCCGTCTGGGTCCTGGCTGGAAACAAAAATAAGCTAGACTCAGTATACAGGGGACCAGGAAGAAACATCAAGTACAGACAAGACAGAAACCCCTAACTAGTGAAATTCCAAGGTGCCAAAGACCCTGTTGTCAAGAAATATCAGAGAGCCTGCCTCTGCTTTAGCAAAGGAGAACACTTGACCCAACTGGTATCAACCAGCCAACAACTCCAGGAACATCAGGCGGAAGCTGTTAAGACAAAGCCCCCTCCTGATGTACCAGAGTAACCCCTTAAGGGGTGTGTGTGTCAAGGATCTGGATGTACAAGTATTCTGGCTAATGCCTACCTACTCAACATCCAGCCATTGCCTGATTTGGTGCCCTTCCAATATACCGTTTGACATACCAGGAATGGCAACCAAGCAATATCACATGACTTTCCAAGTATCCAGTGGCTCAAACCCATCTTGCACATGGCCAACCCCTAGGTTTGATCCAACTAAATCTCTGCCACAGCTAAAGCTATATAAGTCTAAAGTATTATCCAATAAAATTTACTTCTCTTCTTTCTCAATTCCATATTTGAAGCTTTCCCAAAGGGCGCTCCTAATCAATAATATCAATATCAAATGAATATTATTACTTAGAGCTAATAAAAATCACAATGGAATCAAGATATATTTATTAAATCTTTATTAGATACAATAGAATATATATAGTGTATTGGGATATTTTATTGGCATAAACGGGGTTGGGGTAAGAACAAGAAAAACATGTCAGAATCAGAGGTGATGATCAAGGAGTTGGAAGCAGTGGTGGTCAAAATCAAGGAGGTCAATAAAAAGGTGAAGGACATGCAAAAGGAGGTGGTGTTAGAAGGCAACAAACTAGATAGACTTACTGTGAAGGCTGTGAATAAAAAGATATCCAATACTACTTACATATTTGCACCAAGGCTTCTAAAAGTATAAAAAGATGTTTTTGCCAACCTAAAGTTCAAGCCACATGGGTTTGCAACCGCAGATGTGTGATCAAAAGATCCCAAGATGTTTGAGCAACTAAAAAATAAATAAAAAACAGAAACCAACAGAAGACCAGCAACCAACTAGTGATAGATTCTGTGAAGCAGCCCCCATCAAGGGGATAACAGGTAAACATATCCAAGAAAGTAAAAAATAAAACATCAAATAAATAAAAAGATTATATCAACTTTTTTTATTTATAGAAGAAAACAAAGGAGTAGTCTGCCAATACCTAAAACCCTACATATTGCAAACCTTTTACAGCAAATACGTCCCCCACATAGGGTGTCAGCTGGTCCTGAATTTAGCTGCTACCTCTCAGATTTAAAAAAATTAGAAAAAAAATTACCCTATGAAACAAGAACAACTTTCAGCACTCCAAACAAAGCAAGATGATACTGAATGGCTGGTCTCAGTGTTGGCTGCGGCCCCTAACCTGCACCTCAACCAGTATGTTCTGCTTCCTGTCCTCCACAAGCTCTTTTTCATACTTGTCTGGGACTTTTTCAGGACTATATCATACCAAAAACTTCCTTATATGAAGAAAGGACAAGAAGAAGTCTGTTTCTGTGCCCCACCTGAGAACACAATATCCCACATCATAATTTTTTTTAAAAAATAACCAAGCTTAGCTATAGTTTTTCTGCTGTCTTTCCCTCTGTTGTGGGCGTCCTCAAAGACTTTGGGGCCTCCTGGTGCTCTGACAAGACTGGAATACAACCAACAATGGAAAAAAACCTTTTCCACTGCTTCCTTTAAAAATAAAATCAGTACATATACAATAAATTTTGTGATTTCTCAGCCCTATTTTCAGGACAGAGACTTCACTTGATTGTTTACCTAGGTCTTGTTGTACTGATGTGGATTAAAGCAGAAGCACACAATTCATCTGCTGTAATAATAAAGCTGGATGAAATTTGCCATTTATTAGATGGAAAAGAATTACCCCTGTATACAGCTCAATAGAGCATGTTATTCAGGATTCAGTTATTCTTGTTACCACATATGGGATGGCAGCTCCACCAGAAAAATCCTCCTGGTCAATTGTATCACAGTGATCCTGTACATAAGCTGCTGCAAGCTATATAGAACAGTACCAATGTCAACATACAAGCTGTCAATAGAAATTACTAGTTTATTTAAACATCAAGTCCTGCTTTTCCGCCAATCCCATCCCCAATAAAGCTCTAAACCCAAATACAATTTTTAAATATTTTACAATATTTTTCTTTACAATATAATCTAACCAATCCATCTATATTCAACAAATAAATTCATATAAAAAATATTTCTGCATGTTCATTCATGCATCTTTCTTGCTTTGTTAATTTTTATTATATACTGACAGTATATAATTGAAATCATATAATGAGCATGAAAAAACTAACTAAATAAAATCATAATATAAAAATATTAGTATTTTTGTGTTGTTTGTCCATTTATTTATTCATTTGTTGAAACTGCAGGCTCAAACTGCCAGCAAGGTTCCAACCAAGCGGGGTTGTGACCCTCAATTCAATTTTCCAGTGACCCGTAGCCAGACTAGGAAGTCAACTCAAATTACCAAATCCATCAACATTAACAGATGATGATCCTTTATAGCAGATACCTTGTTTTGGCGCTTGATTCATTACCAGGATCAAGCCACCCCCCTTCATCTTTCAACTGTGTGATCAACACAATCATGTTCCTGTTATCTATTGATTCACTATGACTATATAATCATTATCTCTCAATAAAGATAATTATCTAGTTTCCAAATATTTTCCCCCTGTAACTCTGCTAGACAGCACAGTTATGACACTGTAGCACAGGTAGATTTTCCATCCTACTTTATTCCCCAAAATTCCACCTGTTGCCCATACTTACCGCGGCCAAAAAATCCTTGGTAGAATCATATCTGGCCTCCTGCTAGACTAGACCCTGTACACACTTGGTACTGAGATACCTGATGGTTTTGTCCTAAACCAGAACACAGTGATCCTGTTGCCTGCCTTCAACGCCATGTCTGCACAAGGGTTTCTCCAAACACCCAATGCTATTCCTTGACCAACTGACAAACGTACCATGTCAGCCTATGTAGCTCAGAAACTCTATAGCGCTGCCTTGGAACCTTTTGCTAGAGCCAACAACAACGCACCACATGGATATAGTCTGCCAAAAGCAAGTTAGCCCAAATTGAATGCCCGCAACAATTTTGGATTACAGAAATCTCCATCCAACTAACTCATGATGCTGGAAATTGGTGCAACAAGTGGTATGAAGAGCATACCATGAAGGATTGGGACACTTTCAAACAGGACTTCTTGGCAAGATTTGTGCTAAAAGACACTGCACTCATTATCATACTCCAAGTGAAGAACCTAACCCAGACTGGTACATTAAAGGAACTCACCCGCGCCTATGAGGAACTCCAACTATGTGTTCCCTTGGATATGGCTTTTGAAACTCCAGCTACCCACCTCATGTACTATGACACACTCAAGTTGCATGTAATAAGTCACATCAACCTGGACTAAGTAACCAACTTGCAAAGTCTGTACTGTGAGGCAGAGAAAGCAGAACAAATGTACAACACCCTTCATAAGACGCTAACTAGAAAAAGAGAAAGACCCAAGGACTCTCACTAAGCTGGGTGTTCCAACCAACCACTGGAAATAGTAACAACAATGCAAACCACAAACCTGCGGGCTCAAATGGAGATGGAAACGGAAACAACAGCCAGTCAAACTGTACCCATTTCTGTGTCACTTCCATACAGGGCAACCAGGACAAGGGAAAAGCCCAAGGAGAGCACTAAGCAAGCCAATCTCTCCCCACCTAACTCCTGCCTTGCCTAACAATGAGTACCGCCCCAAGGACGTGGACTAGTGCCTAATGATCCAAGTACCCTCAGAGGACCCAGTACTGTACACCATTATCAGACATCCTAATAAACTTATATCCTATCCTTTCTGTTTTTTCAGTTACACAGAATCTGCACTCCTGGACTTAGGCGCAGATCAAACCCTGGTCAATAGCAGCTTTGTAGATAGGTTAAAGCTATCCATAAATCCTTTTTGTATTAAAAATGTGGTCCTAGCCAATGAACATCACATTGCCGTGACAAAGGGAACTGCCCCTTCTCTGTCATGCTAGAGAACCTGCATTCCACCTTCCAGGGTCCTGTCATCGATTTTCTAAAGTTTGATATTGTACTGGAACTGGACTGGTTGTATAGAAACAACCCTCATGTGGACTGGGCAACCTCAGTATTGACCATCAAACATAAAGGCGTCAATCACCATATCTACTTTGATTCTGTGGACCAGCTCTTAACGCAACCACATCTTTGTGTGCATCACAGAGCCCCTGGACAAAAAGGAGAATCTCAAGACAACTGACTGTGACTCATGCCAATACAAAATCATATATTTCAAAGATCATCAGAACACTACTAACCTCAAGATTGGAAAGTTGTAGCCTGCCATCCAGAAATCTTCAAGGAGGCTCTACCCAGGTTGCCACCAGAGAAACACATCCAGCACTCCATCCAACTCAAGGGAGCTGTACCTAAGGCACATCCTATCTACAGGTTGACCCCAAACAAAGACAACACCCTACATGCCTACCTCAAGGAAGCATTGGAGAAAGGACTTATCTGCCCCTCACAGTCTCCCTTTGGGGCCACCATATTCTTCATGGCCAAGAAGGACGGTACCTTATATCTGGTCACAGACTACCAAGCCCTAAACAAAGTTACCATCAAGAATTGTTACCCACTGCCTCTCATTGACAACCTCTTCAATGCCCTGGGAGGCACCACAGTCTTCTCCAAGATTGACCTAACCTCAGGTTACAATCAGATCCATATCAAAGAGAAAGATATCCCCAAAACAGCCTTCTGCACTAAGTACGGCTCATACAAGTGTGTGGTGCTCAATTTTAGTATGAAAAACACCCTGTTAACCTTTGTGACCTTCATGAAAAAGGTGTTTACCCCCCACATTAGCAAGCATGCCTTGGTATATCTGGACAACATCATTGTCTATAGCCCCTTGATATAATAACACCACAAGGACTTGGAAGCCGTCTTTGCCACCCTGGTGCAACATAAGCTGCTAGCCAAACCCTCCAAATTCCGTTCTTCTGCAAGCAGTTTCCCTTATTGGGACATGTAGTCTCAAAGGATGGCATTAAACCCAATAACCAGTAAATTCAAGCCATCTGTAAAATTTCACCTCCCAAAGACAAGTCAGAGCTCCGCAAATTTTTGGGGATGATTGCCTAGGTACAATGGTTCATACCCAACTGTGGCGTCCTAACTATACCCCTGTCTGCCATAACTGGAGCCAAATCCAAATTTGTATGGACTCGTCAGCATGACCTTTGCTTTAGACACATCAAGGAGAAAATCACAACGGCACCCATCCTACAATACCCCAAACATGATGGGGGATATTAAATGGAGACAGATGCCTCAGACGCATCCATTGGAGGAGTACTACAAATGAAAAAAAATGATGATGACTTCCTATCAGTAGTCTATGAATCATGCAAACTGACAGATAGCAAGTGCTAGTACCCCATACACAACAAAGAGTTGTTGGTAATAGTGCACTATCTAGTCAAATGGCTTTGTTGCCTAGAATGACAAGAGGAGCTCACAGCATTGACCAACCACAAGTTTCTTATATACTTCAAAGCCCAAGAAAACCTATCCTGCCGTCAAGCCTTCTGGATGGAACTCCTAGAGAGGTTCAACATGCTCATACAATATAAGCCTGGTCCAGAACTTGCTAGGGCAGACACACTCTTGCGCCTGTATGTTAGGGCCACAAGAGGTGAAAGTGGGCTCAACCCAGACCGGCCTCTCCTGGTGCTCCAAACAAAGGACAAAGGCTTCCCCCTGGCATTAAAGACATAACAAAATAAACTGTCATTATGAACAAGCACCTCCTTGCTGACGTGTATGGGACCTTACATCAAAAAATGTCCAACAGAACCACAATCCCTTATGTCCCCACCCATCAATAAGTTGACACAATCCTAAGTTATCACAGACACCTAGGACTTAAAAAAAAGTTTCAAACTCTATGAGTTCCTTAAACACAAAGCTTGGTGGCCAACCCTATGCTAGAATGTCAAGAAAGTCTTAGATCAATTCTAAGTATGAGAGAAATTTGCAAAAAAACATTACCCCAACTTAATCAGTACTACTTATTTGCACACAACTACCCTTCAAGGTGTGGGCCCTAGACATTGTGGGTCTCATGCCAGGGAAACATAATAAAAAAGAAGTACATCATTACTGCAATAGACTTTGCCATGCAATGGCCAGTGGCACAAGCAGTAAAAACACATACAGGAAATGACATACAGCAATTCATAGGGAAAAAATCATCAGCAAGTTTGGAAATCCAGAACTCCTGATACAGTAGTTTTAAAAGCTATGGCAACAACCAAAATTATCTCAGATTTAACAAATGATTTCATATTTGAACAAAATCCAAGTTGCGTAAGATTCAGGATTCAATTAGTTTAAAAAAATTCAGTTAATAAATGAACTGTCAAACAAAAAACAAAATTTCACTAGCCAATTATACAAAATTATAGCAAATATCAAGCAGTGTTGTTTAAACCACAAACAAAAATGAACTGACACAATAATTGAGATGGATGGATGCCATTCCAGAGTATATTCTAATCCAGTCATGATTCATATGAGGCACCAAAATAAGGACTAAGAATGAAATAAAATTTGAGCAATATAGAAGCAAGGTTACACAAGCATGAAATAAAATGAAGTCACATAAGATGTGTAGTATGAGCAGCCTAAAATAGAAAAGTAACAGTTTTACAGCCAATCAACAACTATTTAACTTAGAAATAGGGCATCTTATTCATTTTCATGGCTCCTGATTTGTGTAAAATTTTTTTGAGAACCTTCAAAATATAGACTTGGGATTATAATAAAAATAAGTCATAAAGTTTTAAAATTTCTACGTTTAGTGATTTTATCCTAGGTTTTTTATGGTTTTCAATAGCAACAACATTTTCAACAGTACCAGCAACCAAGCCAGCAGCAACCAAGCCAGCTTTAATGGAGGCAAGGCTCAGAGCGTGGAGGCACCCGTTTACACCCAAGCCTTTGAGGCGGGTAACAAGGAAGCTGACCTGTACCTGACCCCCAACCCATATGGCTTTGACTTGTTCAATAGTCACTTTGCGCCCAGCACTTTCCTGCTCCTGTAACTAACCCTGCACAAGCTGCCCATAAACCAACCAATCAGGATGGCAACCCTGATTTGGAACAACTTCCTGCCACCAGCCAATCTGCCCTGCCTCAGCCAATCAGGCTTCAGCTCCTGCGGCCCAGCGCCCCAAGCAACAAATTATCACTGACCAAATTCTCCAGGAAATTGTGGCACTGAACCTGCAGGGTCTGTCTTGGGATCAGATTGCTGACCAATTAAAATTTACCTAAGCCATCATAATGCGGGAGTTCAACAACCTAATGAAAAAGGGGAATCTGATTGGGACACCCGAAAAGCCCAAGAAGGCCCCCAAGTCCCAAATCAATGAGTCATACCCAATCATGCTTGATCTATTGCAGCAGGACCCCAAGCTATCCTTGACCCAGGTCCACAAACAACTTGCGCACCATAACATATGGGTTTACAAGCTTATGGTGCAGCTCTGGATGCACAGAAAGGTGGCTTCAATTGGGGTCCTTACAAATGTTGCCGCAACCTTTGGGGTGGTGCTAAGGATTCCCCATATAATACTGCCATTGAATCCACCCTGGCCTGATGCTTGAATAGTCTAACAGATGACATAATCTTTCATTCCCCTACTACAAGCTACCAATAGCTTTTGATGATTTTAGCGAGCAAGGAAGAGCTGCCACTCAAAAAGGAAGGAAGAAGGTCAAGAAGGGGAGTTCATTGGTGCTTTTCTGGCTGTTTCAGCCTAGGGTTATGTCTATTATTAGACAAACCCAGATTTCAGCAATGGCTACAAGTACAGCCACATCCTTGGTGGATTACTTGACTCCTGGGATGGCTCAAATTCCAAGCACCAGGTTTTCTTGAGCCACCAGATGAAGGGTAGCTCCACTGCCCTCCAGGCCATCCAGGGACGTGGGCGCCAGGCCTCAATGTACCCAGCTATCACACAGACATTTATCTGGCTGATGTTGTGTTCTTTAAAATTGGAGACACAGTACAGGAGTGCCGCCCTCAGGCTTTCAACAACCTCTATCTTGGGGTCCTTGACCACAATTCTCTCTTTGATCACCAAATGGTGGCTGATTTGTTTGCGCAAATGGTTTTCCATGTGAACATGGGCAACCAATCACGCAAAAATAAGCACCTCCTACCCTGTGCCACAGTCACCTACCAGCCAATAAAGGCAATGGCAGGCAAGGAATATGACAAGCAGTTTATGACTGCCATCACAAAAAATCCTCCTATCCCTATCCCCACCACCACTACCCTCACCTTCCAGCCCCATCCATCTAATCCCAGACCCCCCAGGCCAGCACCACCTCTACTTCTTCCTTCCTGCGCTATTCTGCCTACTAGGCATTACTCTTCCCCACCCCAATAAACCCCCTGTTGCCAAATTTTTTATATTATCTTTATTTTGAATTTCAATTGTTCATGTTCTCTTTGTTTATAGTTGATTTTATTCTTTATGTTCAGCTTCTTTATATAAAATCATATATTTACTATGCCATGTATCTAGATCCAGAACACATTTATTTTATGCTTTTACATTGCCCCTTGTGAAAATACTAACAACAATTTGGTGATCAGCTAAATTTGAATTATAAAATTATAGGTTAATTGTTTTTAGATAAAGTTGTTACTGATCCAAATTCAAAACCTTAATGATAAACTTTAAGCCAATCAGGAGCCAAGTGATAAAGTGATTGTTGTGACATAAAGGGTCATTCAATAATTCTTTGATGCATGTGTGCTAATTAATCTGATTGGCTGGATGTTTTGTCATTGTGTGCCATTGCCGCTGTGGCAAGTTGTTGGTGGACTAGTGTTAAACCAGTGGCTGATTGTGCACTAGTCCACCAACAACTTGCCACAGTGACAATGTTGCTCAATGAAAAAACATCCAGAAAATCAGATTAATTAGCCCACATGCATCAAAGAATTATTGAATGACCTCTTATGTCAGGTATCCAGTCTCAGGCGGCTGGCCTGCCGTTTTTGGGGGTAACTTGGGCCAGGGTTTTTGCGGGCAGAGCCCACCACAAGAGAGGAGCTAACTTTAGAAGGTAGGAAGCAGACTTCCCCACCCAAGACCAGGGGCAAGCAGCCAGTATGATGGTGTCCACCACCCCGTGAGGATGATGTGCAATATTCCAAAAAGCTTGCTGGCATGGTTGGTTGGAAGGTTGGGTGAAGAGGCTGGTATTGGTTTGGGTGTTACGGGTGGTTCCATGTAGATATTGTAGGCCAGGAGATAATTGAATTTTCCTCTAAATAGTTTTGGTGTAGAGAATATCCACATGCCTTGGCGGTTGTATCTAATAGCAGATTGGATGTGGGCTAGCGGGTCAAGTTCAAGAATTTTCTCTGGTGTTCAATCCTTGTACTTGGGCTTCAAGGGATAATCAGTGAAGTGAACGGGCCCAAAGGGTGCACCAGGTGGACAGAAAACTGCAGGCAGTGGGGCAGGAGAGCCAGGAGATATTGAACTGAATTGATAGACAGCAAATACAAAATATGGCAATAGCTGTATAAGCCAAAGTAACATAACCTTTATTCAAAAATGGCAATAAGTTTGGAGTGTGGGGTCCTTTGGTCTATATAGCACCCCAACTCCAAACTTAACATTTTCCATGGGGGGGTTCATCAGGGCATTGGGAAAGGCAGGGCCGGGGGAATTGGGTACTTGAGTCTAAAGGCAGCAAAATGGCACTTGGCCCAGGAGTTCTTTTATTGGTCAAGAATCTCAATTTGGCTACCTGATTATCTTGCTCTAGCGTTGTGGTCATGGGGCCAGGTTGCAGGCCTGTGCCTCTTTCCTGGGTTGGCTCCTGATTGGTTGCTGGTGTAGAATTCAAACTCATGAAGCTAATAGTTGTTGCTTTGGTACCTCAATTAGGTGTTGTGATTGGAATCCCACTTGGTGCAATAATTTCCTCAGCTTGGTCTGTTTCACTGCATGGGCCATTATTTTTGGCATCAGCTTGCGGGGGCTCAATCCCAGAAAAATGCAGGCGGGCGGTCCCACAGTCCATAGGCCTGGTAGCCCAGGGGGATTCAGGTTCTGGATTTGATTCCTGCTCTTGGGCCTGGGGTTTCAGAGGGGGAGAATTGTAAATCCTGACACTTTTTCACAACAATCACTTTATTACTTGGCTCCTGATTGGCTTAAAGTTTATCATTAAGGTTTAGAATTTGGATCAGTAGCAACTTTATCTAAATACAATTAACCTAAATATTTCTAATTCAAATTTAGCTGATCACCAAATTTTTGTTAAAATTTTCACAGGGGGTAATGCAAAGTGTCAAAAATAATATGGGAACTAAGAAAACAATTCCAACACAAAGCAAACAACACATTGAGTTGAGCGTAAAACATATGCATAATGGGTAAAAATGGGATATTGGAGTAAATGGGAAATAAACAAGGATAAGCAAAGAAGAAAAAATATCATAATAATACAAATTTTATTGGGGTGAAAGCTTTAAAAACATATGGAAAGGGTAGTTAAAAAATCAAATGAGAGAACTTGAAAAAATACTCAAAGACCTTGACTTGGCAATTACCAAAATTAAAGATATTGGCTGCAAGGTCAAGGCAAAAGTGAAGACCGCTGTCCTTACAGGAGATAAAATCAAAAATGTGTCTGCCAAGGCACTCATGGCCAAGATGCCAGACACATCCAAAGCAACAATCAAATGCATATTAAATGGGTAGGACACGCCATTTTGAAAATTTCATCTCAAAAAATGCTATCTCAATTTATTAGTAAAAACGCCATTTCAAATTACAGCATTTTGACTAAGAAAAACAAGTTTTAAAATTTTAGTTTTTTTTGAACTCCAAAAACAACCCAAAAAATTCTCAAAAAAACCAATTAAAAAACATTTCTAGGCTTAAAAAAGCCTCAGGACTAAATCTGTAATAAAAATAGGGGTCAATTAGTAGCAACATAGTTGTGTAAAGCCCAAAAGTTAAAAAAATCCCAAAAACAACTATTTTCATCTATTTTAACTTCAAACTATACTTTAAAATAAGCATATAATTGTACCAAATACCAAAAAAAAGTCAAAGAATGATAAAATCAAAGGAAATAAGAGAGAAGATAAATAATAGTTTATTGGGAAAGGACTCAAATATTGGTAGAAAGAGCAAGTAGATAGCTTGGAGATGCTCAAGATTTCTATCCTTGGGATATTGGCAAGGACCACCTTGCTGATTTCAGTATACTTTTTCACCGCTTTGGTCATCTTGGGGGGATCACTATTGGTCTTCATGTCAGTCTTGAAGAGGCGGGCAGAGATGGCTTGTTGGGTTTTGAGGTGGACCATAATCTTATTGAATTTGGGCTTATGAACCTGGACTCTTGTAGCAAACTGGCTATGTCACCATTCAAGGGAAGAGTTGTTCTTGATTAAACCATCTTTTACCTGCTTAAAACAGTTCCAGGTGATTGAGTCACTACCCTTTCTGATGTGGTGTGCTCTTTGAAAAATATCAACCCATTGAGTTTCAAAATACTCAATAAAAGGCGCAAAGGGTGCCTGGTTGGCAAGGATATAAGGATGTCAGAGGAGGACGTCATAAAAGACATTAGTTTCCTCCTTTCTAACCAGATCAAGGGCAGCAAAGCAATTAAAAACGTCCTTGGCTTCTTTAATGCCATCAGAGTTGACCAGCTCATGAAGGTCAGAGCACTTTTGGAGGCAGTGGCAGAGTGCCTGCTGGAAGTTTAAGTAGTATCCCTGAGGGGAGCTCTTGAAGACTTTTATGAAGGCATTTGCCTGAGCCTGTTTAAAATCCACTCCAGATATTTGTGATAGGGAAGGCTTTCTGGCTGCTTCCTAGTTGGGGTGGCTTCCTCTTCCTGTGACTGGGCCTTATTCTTGCGCCCTCTGGTTTCCTTTGGCTCCTCTTTGATGGTTGGGAGGATTTCATCCAACTTTGCCTTTAGAATTGTGAGTGTACATAAGTATGTTTCCTGCTTATTGTTGGGAAGGAAAAAGAAGACCAGGGGAAGAACTAGATTGCCAACCTGCCCATGGATATTCCAAAGCTGGCTGAAGAGCTTTGAGCAGGTTGAGAAAGTGGCATCTGCAAGCCAGGTATTGCATTTTAATAGGTTGTACAGATCCTGGCCTGCAGCAAAGCAGATAGAACACTCAGGGGCATGTTAATCATCATTGTGAAGAAGAAATCTCTCCTTGTGGCAAGATAATTTTTGTTCCTCAGTAAGGATCAATTGGTCAATGGAGCTTGAACTGATGCCTTTAGTGCTCAGAGCATATCTCTGATCAGTGAGATATCTCTGTAATTTTGAGGCACCACCAACAGTAGCAAGTTGGGTATCATTTAAATTAAGGAGGGCATCAGTGACAACCTCAGATGCAGTTTAATCCTTGGTGATTGGGATCACCTGGCAAAGAGACCAGAGTATAAGTTGGTAAAGGGGGTTGAAAGGCTCAGCACAGTCATGATTGACAGTTAGGGC
This sequence comes from Entomophthora muscae, assembly GCA_014839935.2. NCBI lineage: Eukaryota > Fungi > Entomophthoromycota > Entomophthoromycetes > Entomophthorales > Entomophthoraceae > Entomophthora > Entomophthora muscae. The sequence goes on along the minus strand of QTSX02007322.1, from coordinate 29,148 downwards.
TTTAAATCTAGTGAACCCATAAGTGGTGAGTCTAGCTGGGCAGCCAACCTAATAACATTTATAGTGATGTTGGCAAATGGGTTTCTTCTCATCATTACAGCTGAAGCTGTAGCCCTTGTAGACAAAGCTGCACCCCTTTCTTTATCATGATTGGATAGCTGATAGGGTATGTGGCAGGTATAGCAAAGGTGCCATTTTAATTGCATATATTGTGGATTGTTTTAAGATACCTGAGCTCAATTTGATTATCTGCAGGAGCACCAGGCTCAGGCTCCTGCTCCTCTTCAGGCTCTGAGGCGGGATCAGAGTGGCAATTGAAGTTGAATAACTTCTCTTGGGGATCAGAGGGGGAGTACACAAAAGGAGAGTGAGGAGGGGTAGGACTGTTTCCCTCTTGTTCAGGTGACAGAGTTGGGGTCTTGGGGGGAGCTTTGGCCTTAAAGGCTGCTTTTTTGGGGTTTTCTTAGCCTTTTTGGCCTTTGGAGTAGTAATCTTGGACTTTGAGGCCTTGGAGACCTTGGGTGCAGCTTTGGTAATTGACTTGGGAGGCATCTAACAGTGAATTAGTATCAAAATATGAGCAATTTGGGGGTTGTTTTATAAAGAGAAAAATGAGAATGTTTTAAATATAAAAATTAGTATTTTTTTACATATCATTGTAGAAAAAGTATAAAATATATATTATCAAAATTTCAATGTTTTTTAACTTGTAAAAATAATTTTTTATTAGTAACACAAGTATGCAAAACTTTGAGTTTTGACTGAAAACTTGCAGTCAAAATGGTGTTTTCAAAGTGATGTAATTGAGGTGCTGTAGCTAAAAACAAAGTGTTTTTGACCATTTTTATATTAAATTATGAAATCTACAGTGGAGCTACCTCAACCAGGCCAAAGAATAAATTCTGAATTTCTTAAAAACTAGCTTATATAAATGGGGTTAAAAAGTACCCAGTTGTTTAGAGGAGGTCAAAAAATATATATTTTCAAAGTTTCAGGCAATTTATTAAATTTTTTGCTTAAGTGGTTTTAGACGTGAAACTATAATTTTGAAAAGTGGAAAGCAAAAATGTGGTGGAGGAATTAATATAGCGTAGCCTGGAGTCATACATAATTTCCCCTTATTTTCCCCTAATCATTGTGTGCATCAAATAAATTGGGTGATATGAAACTTGGTGGAATTTGAAGTGCCATAAATCAAAATGGTGTAATCACACCCTTCCATATTAAAATCACTATTAAAATATTTTATTGAGGAAACCCTTATCAATGTATCCATGTCTAAAAAAGGATAAATCATATATAACAAAACTGGTTTTTTTACCCAGCAATGACAATCACTAGAAGGAATATCATATTGGCGTCTTTTTAGGTTTTTCTTAGTATAACTGTCTTGGATTAATACTATAAGAACATCTTCTGGCACTATAGAACAGGCTTTATTTTAGTTCAGGTATAAGCTTGTTTTAGTTAAAGATAAATAGAATGATTTGAAATGATGTAAAGTTGAGATAGCATAAACACGCCCCACACTAAGTGATTTCATATGTAGATAAAGTTAGCAAAATAAGATTTAAAAATCTGACTCAAAGTGACAGAATTGAGAGGGTGTAAATTTGAGATGCCACAATATAAAGGTATATGTTAATTTTAACTATTTTATTATTTTTTTTTAATTTTTTGTGATTCAAAATCACTAACGCAAAAAAACGCCATCTCAAATTAAATTTGAGATGGCGTAAATCAAAGTGGTGCTTTCAAAATGGCGTATCCTACCATTAAAAGTCCAGAAAACTGTGATGAAAGGCCTCAAATTTAAGTACTTTGCCCTCTCTGCCCTGTCTGTCTGGCTTCACAACCCTGAGATATATACCCACCTCAAACCTGCAAAGCGCGCAAGAACTGAGGACACCAAATTGCTGGCGCAATTGCTTGCACTGAGAATGACAAAGCCTGCCAAAGCCGCAGGCAAGGAGGAAACCTGTAAAGGCAACCTAAAAAATAAATTAATAAAAATTTCTAAATACTTAACTTTTTTTAGAAAACAGGACAGTGAAATCCGCTGGGTCCTGGTCCTCTTTGTTCCCCCATCTTCTACGCCAATTACACCAATCATGTTGCAAGGCAGCTATTTCTAACCCCCCTGTCTTGCGGGAGATCAAGAATAGAATTCACAGTACCTTCCCAATGTAAAAGGGATTGAATGGACTTTCACATGCTGAGGGGGCATCCAAGTGGGCAGTTACTGCCTACAAGGATGCCCAACTGGTCTGCCTTGACTCAGTATCTCTCAGTGGAGCTTATGGTCTAAACTCCATTGAGCTTGTTTGGGACGTCCCATTCAAGAATATACCAGAGATGGGCCAGGCACACGCGGCTGCTTACTTCTGCTTCCTGGTGAAGCACACCCTGTCTTACCTGTAGGAGAACTTTGGGCGCGCGGTGGATAAATTGGCTGTTGCAGATGCAACAGCTGTTAAGAAGATCAAGTTCCTCCTGGCAGACTTTGGGCTGGCCTGGAGTGCCAACAAGACAGGGGTCCCTCCAGCAGTGGAGCTCACGTTTGCCAAGACAAAGCACAAGATGAAGATTAGTGCTGTGTTTAATAAATCGTGAAAGTTCACAGAAGCCTTTTCTGGATAAAGGGTTCATCTGGTGGTTTACCTTGGGTATCTTTTTTACTTTGGGATGAGCACTGATGTGGAGGACCTTGACAGGGTCCTCCTAGGGATTGACAAGGCCAGGCTCTCCCTGGATGGGAAGAAGGTCCCCCTGGATACAACTTGGTAGACTATGTCATCCAGGACACCCTGGTCCTGGCTGGTATATACGGGTTTGCAGCCCCACCAGAAAAGCTGCTGCTCCATTCCCACCTCACCATCCTCCATTTTACTAGCTGCCAAGAATACTTCCAGCAGGGTTTATCCACTGTGCACAGTGTGGCAGTGGAAGTTGTGCACCATCTCCATTGCAGGGTGGGTACATACTGCTGAACCCACTACAGGTGCACTCAATAAAAATCTTCTTCCTCAATATAAGCTACACTTTAAAATTTTGCTTTTTAAAAAAATTAATTTTTATAATTATTATTTTAGCAAACAAGTTTTGCAAAATAAATCCCGGAGAAGGTCATCATATAAGCATAAATATATTTACTTTAATAAAATTTACTTCTATTGTATACACTTTACATTTAACTTTTTTTAATTTGATTTTTATATTTATTTGACAAAAGTGATATAAATATATTTGTGTATCCAGTATCAAGTGTTTGGGATAACCTCAGATGCTATAATAAAAAATTAATAAAAAATAAATAACTTACAAACCTTCATTGATATTCTTACTGAATGTGATTACAAGCTTAGAAGATTATAAATAAAATGATAATTGATAAATCTTAAATAGTAAATTAGAGAATATAACAAGGCTGGAAAAGCTAAGCCTTTAATTGATTGGCTTTTTGGAAAGGCAGGCAGGGATGAACAAATCATTGTGATCATAGAATTTGGCCACAGTCTTAGCTGGGAGGGTATGGATCCCAGCCTGCAGCAAATCAAAGAGGTCCTCAGTCCCAGTTGGGGTCCCTTGCTTGACAACTGGCTTGAGCTACCTAAAGACTTCCTTGATGGGATTTAGGAATGGCAAATAAGTGGGGAGGAACAGAAGGCGCAAATTTGCTGTGGCCAATTGCTGGGGGCCCACTGCAACACTAGTATCAATTGATGGAAATTCTTCATGAATATCTTCCACCTTATGGAGAACAATGTTTTCCAGCACAATGATGTTAGTAAAGCTCGGGCTTGTGCGCCTCAGGTGCTCCTGGACCAATCAGAGGAATGACAGAAAGATATGGCTTTTGTGGGAACCCAATATCATTTGATACATCCCAATCCCTTTTGGGCCAAGGAGAGCCACCATGGAATAGGCTATGGCGCGGACTACAGCAGGCCAAGCCATCCTGTCATTTGAGCCTTTGGGGACATAGCCATATGCATTGCGCATAGACAAGGCAAATGCCAATTTGTCAATATAGTAAAATTTGACTGTCCCCTTGGGTTTGAGAGCAATGTCCACATCTGCATATTTTTTCCAGGTCTCAATGTTGGTTGGGCTGTTACTATTATAGGGAGATACCCCAAGTTTTTTTCCAGTAAAAGTGCATTCCCTTTACTAGATGGTAGTAAAAGAAAATTGAAGCCTCAACTCCAAAAGTAGATTTGACCAAGGTCTGTATATTTGCCATTTTAAGATGGTAATCTCAGGTTGTTCACTGGCGGAGTGCCCATTTGTGCTTCTTGGTGATCATGGTTGACACACACAAGGATTTCTCCCCGGCAAGGACCCAGCCAGTATCATTGAACTTGTTGAAGGTCTTTGAGGCGTACTTGGGATCCACCCCAACAAGAGCTGTGGCCGCCTTATAATCACCAGATCCCTGTATTAGCTTAAGCAGGATGATGTGTTTGATATTGGGGATGTGCTTCTGGGCGGGTGTTTTGGCAGTGGGATTGACTTGTTGGCATTGGGCACAACACAGAGCATGGGTACCTTGGTGTAGAATGCAGCAACTTTCTTTAGCACCTTCTGCCCTTTAGTTGTTTGGAAATACTGGGCAGCTTGTTGTGGTCTCCCCCTTTGGAATCACTGACGTAGGGCTCATATGATGTGTCTAGCACAGGCTTGACCTTCTCTGAAATAATAGCTGAAACACCATCATGTCAGTGTTGCAACATCTTTGATTACTCCCTCTTGGGGAATTAACGCCCTGAGTAGATCACCAAATGGCTCACATAATGGTTCATCGGCCAGTCAATAAACTGGTAGCAATATTATCAGTCAACTATCTATGACAGGAATCACTAAATCCAGGTCCTAAATGTAACACAACTTGATTAAGCCTTGTAACTCAAGAGGAACATTACTCAGATAAGCCCCATGACGTACATGGACATGTGACCATACACCAGTCACTGTTAAGTATTTAGCCAAATAAATACTCTGAGATATCAAGTTTTTCGGTTTTTGTTGTTTGTTTTATGTAGTTAGGTTTGGCTGGAATTCTTTATATAAAGATTCATGAAAAACTTAGTATCTATATGCAATAAAAGAACAGAAGGCAAGATTGGCCAAATCAATCTTGGAGACTAGGTGTCTCAAAAACAATTTAACTAACTGGGAAGATTAATTAATAGATGTATGGGAATATAATTAATGAAGATTTAATTATATTGGTTAATTTCCTTGACTGTGTTGAGAATTTTGGTTAATGTTAATCAAAAATAAACCCCCAAATTTGGGGTTAAAAGATCTGCTTTGGTAAATTCATTAGGTTAGAAGCGCCGCCTAATTGATTTGAGAAGCGCCAAGGCGCTGTCTAGTGAATTTTTCATGTGCTGGGGCACCGCCTGGGAAAATTGCTGGGCACCACAGTGGCGCCTGGTTTGACTTTTGAAGCATTTTAATGGGTTTTAAGGCAAAACCCCATTAAATGTGAAGATAACTAAATAAAAGCAAGGATGCCTAGGAATTCAGGTTTGATCAGCTGGTTCCTAGTTGGAGCATCAATAGCTGATTTTTGGGATGTAGTTTCCACAGGTTATGGTGCCAGGAGCTGGGAAAGCTCCATGCTGAATTGGTACATTGGGATGAATGGAGTCAGGTGACTTATTCTCATTATAGATTGGTTCTCATAGGCTGAGAAATATTGGTGATTCTTTTGGTAAAGATCTAGGTTTGAATGACTTGAATGTCATAGACCATGTGATATGAATTATAGGTTGATTCAGGAACTGGAGGGGTTTTTAGCCAAATATGCCCTGAATGGTATATAAACAAAAACAGTTAATTTTAAATAAATATATTGTCAATTTTGACGCTTTCTCCTCAATTACTTTTAAATTCTCATGTTTTTTTTGTTATCTTTTGAAAGGGCAAAATTTAGAGTACTTTGCGTGAAAACAGTAGCATCCAGAAAAGAAGTTCCCACAAGTTCTCTAAAGGAATCTTGGGCAAGTCTAGAGGTCACCAAGACTGTGCATGAGGAGGCTTTGGTGGAAGTAAAAGCGGCTTTTGAAGAACTATACTCCAACTATTTTCCAGAGAAGGAACCCTGGCACAAGGAAATTGAGTTTATGCATGGGACTCCTGGAACTTGCTGTTAGGGTTTGATGAAATTTTGGAACAAGTAAAGGACCGAGCCAATTGTGAAGTTGAAGCGTTGAGAAACAGAGAGGAAAAGAGTGTCAAAATTATGGCTTGTTAGAGAGATGACAATAAAATGTTGTCTCACAAAATTTCCTCCCTGGAGGAAAAGCTCCTCAAAGCTTTGTCACAGAAAGGTACCAGTAAAAAGATTCAAGGGCAAGATAATGGTAAGTTTTACTGGTTGGACCTGGATCTGTCACAGAGTCTAACACAGGAGCAGAAAAAACCCATGGTGAAAGGAGTTCAGTCTATGCTTGCCAAAATGTCACCGTTCTCTGGAAATCCTAAGGAAGAAAATGCTTTCCTGGAGGGTTTTCTTATTTGAGCCTCTGGTCTGAAGGATGCAGAGAAACGTCATTGGTTGGAAGTCCTTGCAGATCCTTCCTGCTTCAAGTGGTTTGAAAGATGTAAAGGCAACAATTAGACCAAATGTCGGAGGGATTTTGAGCCAGCTACACATTAACCCTCAGATCTGGTGATGCTCAGCAGAAAGCCTAAGACTTCACCAAAGCTGGCCATGAAACTATGTCAATCTATCTTTCTAAAATGAAGAAGTTCTTAGCTTTTGTGAATGTGGAGCACAATCAGGATCTGGTGGAAGATGCTTTCTTCACTGAAATGTGGCCTGGGTTAAGAACTCAGGCTTCTATGCTGCATTGTGAGAAGTTGCCATGGTCAAAACTCATTCAAAAGGTCAATCAAACGAAATGGGATCTTGGTGGTCCTCCCCACAGTGCTCCGCGCTCAAGAGTAGGAGCTCATGTGGCTGCAGGGGAAGGGTCTTCTGAGAGAACCAGACGTCCTAGAAGTCCCTCAGATAAGGGTCACATGTCTATATTTAAACGGGTGTGTAAGTTTCCCATGGTAAAGGGATACTGGATTTGTGGCAAAGATGGCTATTTTGCTGGGAAATGTCCTAATTGTAGAGAATTAGCAAGGAACAGACAGACCTTAAGTTTAAGGATTCAAGAAAGGAAAGGCGGGCTTAGGTGTCTCCCAACCTGAGCTTGATAATTTGGAGAATAATAATGGAAGAATTAGACTTTGATCTGGAAAGGCCTTGAGGGTTACAGGAAAAGAGCCAGTAAACCAGTGGAGCCACCTGTACAGGAAATTGATGTCTCTTGCCCAACTCTGCCTGAGGGAAGTCCAGATGCCTCTCCAGATGAGTGAATATTGGATGTGCGCTTGGTATTAAGGAAGACAGGGAAATTACTTGGCAGCCTGTGCAGATCCAGTTGAGCGTGGATCAGCTCAAAGAAGTGGAATGGCATAAGAAGGTGGCCCAGAGCATGTCAGCATTATTGATTGAAAAACCTTTTGTGTGAGCATTGAAAGGGGTTATTCCTCTGTATATTTCGCTTGATGGTATACCAGCAAAGGCAGTATACAATCCAGGCTGTGCTGGGGTAGTGGTATCAAAGAACTTTATCTGTAAACACAGAATAAACCCATCAATATTAGTCACACTGACTTTATCTTCTGCTGATGGGGTTACCACTAATTAACAAGATGTGTTTGATGAGGTGGTAATAAAATGGAAAAATACCATGGTCATGACTTCTGCTGTAGTTTTGCCAGGAGCAGGATTTGATGTTCTTCTTGGTATGACTTAGATTATTGAGGCCAAGGTGAGCCTGGATGCCATCAAGAATGTCTTGGTCCATGATGGAGTTGAATATGCCTATCAACAGCTGATAATTCCACCAGCTCCAGAAGATGTTCAGTCAGTGGTCATCTATTCCAAGGAACATTGCTCAATTCCACTGAAGGGAATTTCCTGGTTGGAGCCCATAGTTTTCAATTGTGGAACACAGGGAGGACAAATTATCCCAGAGTTACCCCGGCATATATCCTAAAATGTGGCAATATTTGAAATGGGTCAAATGGTAAACTCCTTAAGTCCTGGAAGTTGTATAACACTTGCACAGTTCCAGAAGACATACAGCAAAGCCAGTGTATTGGATTCTGGAGGCCTGTGCTTGGAGAGATCACAATAAATAAACCTACTGTCTCTTATTTTTGTGTGCCCTTCAACAATTTAACCCATATACTATGTCCAAATGAGGCACCAGGTACCCCGTTGTATACTCTGGTGCGTAAATGGAGTAGTTGTCTCTCATTAAACAAATATGATGTGGGGAGAACTGGTCCACTCTATGTCATAAAAACGTTGACTGGGAAGCCGTACAAAGGATATGTACCCTGTTGTAGTCTTGCTGCAGTTGCTGCAATTAGAGAAGAGGTGGAGAAAATGCAAAGGGCCAACCTGATTGAGAAAAGTATCAGTCCTTACTCTTCTCCAATAGTTTGTGTCCTAAAGCCAGATGGAAATATACACATTTGTATTGATTTCCAAATTGTGAATAAGAATATTGTAAATGATGCCTACCCAATGCACATGATTGAAGACCATATGGACACCATGGCTGGATCTAAATGGTTCACCACTTTAGACCTGACCAAGGGTTATCACCAATTGTTAATTGATGAGAGGTCTAAGGAGGTTACAGCGTTCTCTACATCTGACAGTCTATATTAATGGAAAGTCTTGCCATTGGGAATGAAGACATCAGGTGCTTTATTTCAATGTGTAATGGACCAGTTTGTGACAGGACTACAGACTAGATGTGTCTTGGTATATAGAAAATATTACTGTTTATAGCCCTACCTGAAAACAACATCTAGAGGATCTTGATGAAGTATTTTTTCTGGATTGAGAAGCAAAGTTGAAGATTAGTGTATCTAAGACTATGCTTGCCTGTTAAGAGGTCAAGGTGTTAGGGCATCTCCTGAATTCTCAAGGGATTAAGCCAAATCCTGAGAGAGTAACTCTGTTGTTAAGCATGTAGTTGCTACAGTCAGTTTGAGAGGTTTGGGGCTTTATGGGGTCAGTGAATTTCTACTGGGGATTCATACCTAATTTCTCTGTATTTGGAGAGCCATTGTTTGCGTTAACAAGAGAAAAAACCTGATTTTTTTGGGGACAAGAGCAAGAGTTAAGTTTCTTAGATCTAAGGAAGAAACTCTCTGAGGCCCCCATACTAAGATTCCCCAATTAGTCAAAGTTGTTCTACATTCAGACAAATGCAAGTTCAACTGGTCTTGGTGCCGTTTTACTCAAGAAGGAGAGTTGAAGTTATCCCAACATCCTGTTGTGTATGGTTCTAAGACATTGGGGATAACTCAAAGTAAATACTCTGCAACAGAACGTGAAAGATTGGTAATAGTATGGGGGGTCAAACATTTTAGGATGTATATCCTAAGAATGCTGTTTATTATTGTCACTGATCATGCAGCATTGAAAGCAATTTGGAATAAGGAAGACTTACAAGGCTGAAAGCAATTGTATGCAGAGAAGCTCTCTGGACATTATTATGATATCATATACTGTCCAGGGTTGGAAAATCAGATTTCTGACTTGTTTTCTCAAGTGCTGTTGGCCTGTGAAGAAATTGAGACACAAGAAGCACAGAAAGCTTTTTTTGAGAAATAGGATATGCATAGAAAAATCCAAGCGTCTACAAGTAGTTAGAGATCTACATGTACAATTTGGAGGTCACCTTTGATATGAGAAACTATGGCAAGCGGTTAAAGCTTGGTACTGGTGGTCATAGATGAGAGCTATGGTTCTTCAGATTTTGCAAGAACGTGATATTTGCTCTAAATTCTCAGCGGCAGAAACCAAGGTGCAGCTCAAGTTAGTGGTGTCACATTATCATTTTTTGTTGATCTCAATGGATACTGGTCACATCATGCAACAAGTAGTCAAAAAGGATACTTTGTTGTAACCATTGATTCTTTTATCAAATTGGTAGAAGTTTGAGCATTGACCAAAGAAACAAGTGTGGGAATTGCTCAATCTCCTCAAGAAGAAATAATAGCACAGCATAGTTGTCCTGAGAAGGCTCACACCAATAATAGACCACCCTACATAGGGATATTGTTGACTAAGGAATGCTTGAAATGGGGCATTTCTAAGTTAACCTCAGCCCCATATCATCCTTAGTCAAACAATTTAGCCAACAGAGCCATTGTAACACTGAAGCGCATCATAGAGAAATTTTGCTGATGGAGCCAAAACCCATTGGAAGGATCATTTGGCAATGGGTGTCATGGCATACCATAGAATGCCCCATGATACTACTGGGTTTTCTCCGTTTTGGATGTTGTATGGCCAGGAAACTACAACAAGCACTGAGGTTGGTCAATGGCAGTTTGTGGAAAAGAATTCCTATTAAGACACCATAGAAGACCATGCAGTTGAAATGCAGAAGTTATTTTCTGAGGCAAGGAGTAAAAGAGAGCAGGTTTGAGAGAGACATGCCGCCAAGTGGAACTCAAAGCCTGGAGTACTTCCCCATAATTGTTTCCAGGTTGGAGATCAGGTGTGGTTTGATCAAAGACGCCAAGAAAAACACCCCAGAAGAGTTTTTCAGCAATGGGTAGGTCCTATAAAGATTATCTCAGTTAGTACAGGGCCAAACTACCTAGTTCTAGGAGTTGGAGCTGCCTTAGGAGAAGAATGGTCCTATGTTCATCCTCAATTACTTAAGCTGTTCCATGGGGAATAAGAGCAGATAAAGGTCCAAAAAAGATGAGGCTGATTCCCCCAAAGAGAAGGAAGGGGCCTTGTGACTGTACAACAGTCACTATTAAGTATTTAGACAAATTAAATACTCCAAGATATCAAGTTTCTATGTTTTTGATGTTTGTTTTATGTAGATAAGTTTGGCTGGAATTCTTCAGATAAAGATTCCTGAGAACTTAGTATATATATTCAATAAAAGAACAGAAGGCAAGATTGGCCAAATCAATCTTAGAGACTAGGTGTCTCAAAAACAATTTAATTAACTTGGAAGATTAATTAATAGATATATGGGAATAAAATTTGTGAGGATTTAATTATGTTGGTTAATTGCCTTGACTGTGTTGAGAATTTTGGTTAAGGTTAATCAAAAATAAACCCCCAAATTTTGGGTTAAAAGTGCTACTTTGGCAAATTCATTAGGCTAGAAGCGCCAAGGCACCGCCTAATGGATTTGAGAAGCACCAAGGCACTGCTATCAAATTTTTCAGGCGCTGGGGTGAAGCCTGGGAAAATTGTCGGGCGTTGTGGTGGCGCCTGGTTTGAGTTTCAAAGCATTTTAATGGATTTTAAGGCAAAAACCATTAAATGCAAAGATAACTAAATAAAGGCAAGGATACTTAGAAATTCAGTTTTAATCAGGTGAGTTCCAGTTGGAACATTGATAGCTGAGTTTTGGGATGTGTAATCCACAGGGTTTTGGCACCGGGAGCTGGAGAAGCTCCATGCTGAATTGGTATATTGGGATGAATGGAGTCAGGTGACTTCTTCCCATTGTAGATTGGCTCTCATAGTTTGAGAAATATTGATTATCTTTTAGGTAAAGATCTAGGTTTAAATGACTTGAATGTCATAGACCAAGTGATATGAATCATAGGTTGATTCAGGAACCTGAGGGTTTTCAGCCAAATATGCCCCAAATGGTTTTAGCAAAAACAGCTAATTTTAAATAAAGATATATTGTCAATTTTGAAGCTTTCCCCTCAACTTCTTTTTAAATTATCATGTCTTCTTTATTACTATTTAAAATAGAAATATTTCGAGTGCTTTGTGTTGAGGCTGCTGCTTCAAGAAAGGAAGTTCCTACCAGCTTGCTTGAGGAGGCTTGGGCAGGTCTGGAGGTCTCTAATATTGCACCTGAGGAATCTTTGGTAGAAGTGAAAGCGGCTTTTGAAGCACTATACTCCAACTATTTTGCTAGAGAAGGAACCCTGGAATAAGGAAATTGAGTTTATGCATGGGACTCCTAGAACTTGCTGTTAGGGTTTGACAAATTTTTTGAAAAAGTAAAGGACAGAGCCAATTGTGAAGTTGGAGCGTTAAGAAACAGAGAGGAAAAGAGTGTCAAAATTATGGCTTCTTGGAGAGATGACAATAAAGTGTTGTCTCACAAAATGGCCTCCCTGGAGGAAAATCTCCTCAAAGCTTTGTCACAGGAAGGTTCCGGTAACAAGAGTCAAGGGCAAGGTAATGGTAAGTTTGACTGGTTAGACCTGGATCTGTCACAGGAAAGTATGTGACTTATCATGATACTATATATTATTCTATATTCATATTCAATAAAGTATCATTCTCTTCTTAAATTTACCCCTTTTTCTGTTTATTATACTTCCCAGAAGTATAAATTTGACAGTGGTATCACAGGTAGGTTATCCATATCTACCCAACTCAAAGGAAAAATTCCTCCTAATAAAAAGACCCAAGCAATGGTACTCCCTAACAGCTGGAGAGACCACAAAGAAGGACAAGACATTCCCGCAGGTTTTGTTATCTACAACAATATCTTTGTACCCATCAAAAAATACAACACTCTCAAAGCCCAAAGACTGTTATCCACAACCCTGATCATAACAGCACCACAGTAGCCTGAAATACCCAATATTGTATTCCAGCGCCTTTGCATAGCTGGAATTTGGCGCCTTTGAAGGATTATGCCAAGAAAATGCCTCTCTTTGGATTAACAGTAAAAAAGCAAATTTGAGCAAGTGGGATACCCCCAAAGACTCTGGGTCAGCAAAAATGCCCTCCATGTTACAGGAACCAAATAATGTTTTTTAAGCGGATGGATAGCCCAACACCCCAATAAAAAGGGAGACTGGGAGCTGTTCAAAAGCACATTCCTTGAAAATTTCTCCATGAAGGATTTAAAAATAGTAATCACAAAAGAACTTTGAACCTTCAAAATGACAGGAATAATCAAGGAATACATTGCTGCATACAAAGATCACATGACTGCGCACCCAACATCATCAATTTTGATGAACCTGGGCCATGCTTGGACTTCTATAATGGCCGTCTCACACACATATGACGTCATTTTGACATGACCTGCTACAAAGACCTTGAAGAAGTATTCTTGGAAGGCAAACATACAGCCCAAAATCTGACAATCTACACACAACCAATAAGCGCAAAGAGAGTCCTTCAGCCAAGAAGGATCCTTGACCCAATAAGCAAAGCAACCATGCTAACAACACCCATCCTCAAACTGGGAATCAAACTGCACAAGCCAACCAGGAAAATACCTAAGATACTCTTGTAACTGTGCTGTTTTAGCAGAGTTACAAGGGGGAAAATATTTAGAAGCTAGATAATAATCTTTATTGAGGGATAGTGATTATATAGTCAATATGAATCAAGGATTGCTGAAACATGATTGTGTTGATCACACAGCTGAATGGTGAAGGGGGTGGCTTGATCCTGGTAATGAGTCAAGCGCCAAAATGAGGTATCCATCATAAGGGATCATCATCTGTTCATGTTGATGGATTTGGTAATTTGAGTTGACTTCCTAGTCTGGCTACAGGTCACTGGAAAATCAGATTACAGGTCACAAACCTGCTTGTTTGGAACCTTGCTGGTGAGTCAAGCCTGTTGTTTTAACACCCCCCCCCAACTGAGGGTTGGCCTCCTCTGGGGGTAGGTTGTCAGGGAGATTTTTAGGAGCCCAGGTGCCGACTGGACTAATTGTTGTTCTATGGAGGGCAGGGCAGTTTCTTGTTATTTTTGTCTTTATTTGCATGGTCTCAGACAATCATGGTGTAGGGTCTTGTCTTGCTTGTGTTTCCTGAGTCCTTGCACAAGGTAAGTGTTATTGTTGTTTACCTTTAGAATGATTTCTGGCCCCACTTTCTCTGGTTGTAGTTTGCTTTTATCAGCGTTTGTGACCCAAACTTTGTCCCCAACTTCATGTCTATCTCAGATGAGGACAAAGATTTTGTAGACATTCATTTTCATTCTCTGTTTGTTTGCTGTTGGCCTCTATAACTTGAGTGTCTTAGTGCGGGGGGACTTTACTTGGGATTTCCAGTTATGGTTCTGTTAGTGCTTGAATTATATTTGGCTGCATGCCATATACCAACTCAAAAGGGCTTTTTTGGTGGATCTGTTCACTCAGGTTTGACACACAAGTAGTGCAGTCAATAGCTGCTTATATCAGTCTTCAGGTCTCCTGGCAGTGAGGTTGGCTAAGGCTTGCACAAGGGTGCTATTAAGCCGCTCTACACATTCATTGGCTTGTGGTTGGCATGGTGTTATCACGGTATGTTTGACCCCATTTTTAGCAAGGTATACATTGGTGTTTTTGGAGATAAATTCTTTTCTCCATTGGTTATCAGGAGTTCTGGCTTTCCAAACTTGATGATTATCTCTTTTCCAATGAATTGTTGTACATCATTGCCAGTGTGCGCCCTTACTGCTTTTGCTACTGGCCATCTTGTAGCAAAGTCTATGGTGGTGATGATGTATTTCTTATCATTGTGTTTCCCTGGAATAGGGCCAACAAAATTGAGGGCCCACACCTTAAAGGGTAGTTGTGTGCAGATAGGTAGTACTGACTTTGGAGGGGTTTTGCTTTTGGCAAACTTTTTACATACCTCATATTAGTCTAGTACTTCCTGAACGTCACAATATAAAGTTAGCCACCAGGCCTTGTGCTTAAGAAACTCATATAGGTTCTGACTCTTGGTGTGTTTGAGGTCTCTGTGATAGCATAGGATGATGTCTACTTGCTGGTGTGTGGGGATATAGGGAATGGTGTACTGTTGGAAATTTTTCTGTGCAGAGTCCTGTACACGTCAGCAAATAGGTGTTTGTTTTTTATAACTGTTTCCTTTGTTATGTTGGTTGTAACAGGAGGGAAACCCTTGTCCTTTGTTTGTAGTACCAAGAGAGGCCAGTCTGGGTCAAGTCTATTTTCCCCTCTTGTGGCACAGACATATAGGCGTGAGAGGACGTCTGCCATGGCAAGCTTGGGACTAGGTTTGTACTGTATGAGCATATTGAACCTCTCCAAGAGCTCCATCCAGCGGGCTTGGCGACAAGATAGATTTGCTTGGGGTTTGAAATATATGAGCAACTTGTGGTTAGTTAATGCTGTGAACTCTTCCTGCCATTCCAGATAACAACACCATTTGACTAGATAGTGTACAATGCCCAGCAGTTCCTTTTCAAGGATAGTGTATTAACACTTGCAATCCTTCAACTTTTGCAATTCATAAGCTATGAGAAGAAAGTCACCATCATTATTTTTGATTTGTAGTACTCCCCCAATGGATGCATCTGAGGCGTTGGTTTCCATTTGGTATTCTCCATCACATTTGGGGATTGCAGGATGGAAGCTTTTGTGAGTTTATCCTTGAGGCGTCTAAAACAGAGGTCATGTTGGGGGGTCCACACAAACTTGGATTTAGTGCCAGTTATGGCAGATAAGGGGGAAGTCAAAACACCACAGTCAGGTATGAAGCGGTGTACATAGGACACTATCCCCAAGAAGGTGTGAAGTTTCAATTTATCCTTGGGTAGTGCCATCTTGAAGATGGCCTGTATCTTCTGACTGTCAGGTTTGATGCCGTCCTTTGAGACTATGTGTCCTAGGAAGAGTAATTGCTTGCAGAAGAACTGGCACTTGGTGGGTTTGGCCAACAGTTTGTGTTTTGCCAGGGTAGCAAATACTGCCTCTAGGTCCTTGTGGTGCTGTTTCACCAAGGGGCTGTAGACAATGATGTTGTCTATGTAGACTAGAGCATGCTTGCCTATGTGTGGCGCAAACACTTTGTTCATGAAGGTCACAAAGGTGGAAGGGGTGTTTGCCATGCCAAAGTTGAGCACTACACATTTTTATGAGCCTATTTTGTGTGGAAGGCTGTTTTAAGGGTGTCTTCCTCCTTAATACAAATCTGGTTGTAGCCTGCAGTCAGATCAATCTTGGAAAAGACTGTGGCTCCTCCCAAAGCGTCAAAGAGATTGACAATCAGTGGTAGTGGATAAAAATTCTTGATGGTAACTTTGTTTAGGGCTGGTAATCTGTGACCAGACGTAAGGTACTGTCCTTATTGGCCACAAAGAACACAGCAGCCCCAAAAGAAGACTATGAGGGGCAGATATTTCCTTTCTCCAATGCTTCCTTGAGGTAGGCATGTAGGGCATTGTCTTTGTTTGGGGTCAACCTGTAGATAGGACGCGTTTTGGGTACAGCCCTTTTTAGTTGGATGGAGTGTTGAATGTGTTTCTCAGGGGGTAGCCCAGGTAGCGCTTCCTTGAAGATTTCTGGATGGTGGGCCACAATTTCAAAAATCCTGAAGCATGGAGGTATCTTGGTGATCTTTGAAGTATATGATCTTGTACTGGCAGGAGTCCCAGTCAATTGCCTTTAGGTTTTCTATTTTGTCCAGGGTCTCTGTGATGCGCACAAAGCCGTGGTCACGTAGGAGTTGGTCCACTGAGTCAGGGTAGATCTGGTGGTTGACACCTTCACGCTTGATGGTCAATACTGAGGTTACCCAGTCTATGTGAGGATTGTTCATTTGTAACCAATCTAACCCCGCTACAATATCAAACTTTGGGAAGTCAATGACAGGACCTTGGACTGTGGAGTGGAGGTTCTTGAGCATGACAGAGAAGGGGGCGGTTTCCCTTATCACAGCAATGTGGTGTTTGTCAGCCAGGACAACGGTTTTAATCCGCAAAGGATTAGTGGCCAGCTTGAACTTGTCCACAAAGCTACTGTTGACTAGGGTTTGATCTGCACCCAAATCCAGGATTGCTGAGCCTGTGTAACTTCAAAAGCAAAAAAGATAGGACATCAGTTTATTGGGATGTCTGGCAATGGTGTACAGTACCAGGTCCTCCAAGGGCACTTGGATCATTGGGCATTGGTCCATGTCCTTGGGTCAGTACTCATCATTGGGCAAGTCAGGAGTTGTGTGGGGAGAGCTTGGCTTGCTTAATGCTCTTCCTGGGCTTTTCCCTTGTCTTGATTGCCTTGTGTGGTGTTGATACGGAAATGGGTACAATTTGACTGGCCATTGTTCCCACTTCCATGTCCATTTGAACCTGTGGGTTTATGGTTGGTGTTATTCCTGTTTTTTCCGGGGGGTGGTTGAGTGGAGCACCTGCCTGTGTGTGAGTCTTTGGGTCTCTCTTGTTTTCCTGTTTGTGCCTTATGAAGGGCGTTGGAGGTTTGTTCCGCTTTCTCTGCTTTGCAATACAGGCTTTGTAGGTTGGTCACCTGGTCCAGGTTCACATGTCTCATCACATGCAACTTGAGGACGTAGTAGTACATGAGATGTGTGGCTGGGGTGTCAAAGGCCATGTCAGATGGTGCAAAAAGTTGGAGTTCCTCCTAGGCACAGGTGAGTTCCTTCACAATGCCTGTCTGGGTAAGGTTCTTCACTTGTCGTATGATCATGAGCGCCGTGTCCTTAAGCACAAACCTTGCCAAGAAGTCTTGCTTGAAGTTATCCCAGTTCCTGTTGGTGTGTTTGTTGTGCCACTTGTCACATTAGGTGCCCGCGTTGTGGGTCAGGATGAAGGAGATTACTGCAATCCAAAATTGCTGTGGGCATTCCTTCTGGGCTAGCTTTCTCTGGGCAGACTGGATCCATGCAGCAGTGTTGTTGTTGGCCCCAGCAAAAGGTTCCAAGGTAGTGCTTTGCAGTCTTTGGGCTACGTAGGCGGGCATGGTATTTTGTTGGTTGGCCGCGGGATAGAAGAGGGAGCCTGAAAGAGCCCTTGTGCAGACATGGCGTTGATGGCAAGGTAGTAGAATCACCTTGTTTTGGTACAGGATAAAGCCATAGGATATCTTGGTACCAGGGGTGTACGGGGTCCAGTCCAGTGGGAGGCTAACATAATTCTGTCATGGATTTGTGCGCCGCAGTGCATGCAGGCAACAGGCAAAAAATTTCAAGATAAGGTAGGATGGACAACCTACCTGTGCTACCAATGTTGTAACTGTGGCTTTTTAGCAGAGTTACAAGCGGGAAATATTTAGAAGCTAGATAATAATCTTCATTGTTAGATAGTGATTATATAGTCATTGTGAATCAAGGATAGCAGGAACATGATTGTGTTGATCACACAGCTGGATGGTGAAGGGGGTGGCTTGATCCTGGTAATGAGTCAAGCGCCAAAACAAGGTATTCACCATAAAGGATCATCATCTGTTCATGTTTTTGGATTTGGCAATTCAAGTTGATTTCCTAGTCTGGCTTCAAGTGACCGGGTAATTGGATTGCGGGTCACAAACCTGCTTGTTTGGAGCCTTGCTGGTGGGCTAAGCCTGCTTTTTTGACACAGTCAATAAACTGATGGCAACATTATGAGTCAACCATCTATGACAAGGACCACTCAATCCAGGTCCTAAATGGAACACAATTTGATTAAGCTTCATGACTCAAGAGGAACATTATTCAGATAAGCCACATGACCCCCATGACGTATATGTACAGTATGTGGCTTGTCATAATACTATGTATTATTCTATATTCATATTCAATAAAGTATAATTCTATTCCTATATCTTCCCCTTGTCTTGTTTATTATACTTCCCAGAAGTATAAACTTGACAGCATACATGGTTGTACACCAAGGACACCCTATTGTAGTGACGTCATTTTCTGTTTTGGTGGTGATGACCTTGGTGAATTTCTGGGTCAGCTTCTGGACCCTTGGATTTATGCTCCATACCCTTTCACTCTGTTCCCCTTGATCTGGTTATGTCAGTGCAACCTCAATATTGAACTCTCCTCCGTCTCCTTTCTGAGTAGGCACTTGTGTTGCACTAACTCTGTTCTTGGACCTGCGGGGGCAACTGCAACTGCGGCGCACAACGGGTCCATTGTTACTTTTTTGCTGTAAAGGTTCTATTTTGGTATAAAAGTAAAATAAAATCAGAACAGTTTATCTATATAATTTATTTATTATTACTTTTATCTCTATATATAGTAGCATGAAAGCTGGTAGTCACTCCCATTTATTTTTAATTCAATTTTTAGATTTCTATGTTAATTATTTTTGGTTGTAAATGTGCACTGTCACTTGTAGGTTTGGATAAATTTGGTATTTTTATTAATTCTTGTCCCAAAACAGACACTCAGAATATTTATTACCTTTTTATTCTAGATTGTATTTTTAATTAGGACAAGTTGATAACAGTATATAGATTCACCATTTGTTTTGATTTTTGATATTTATATTGTCTGTTTCAGTTGCTATTGAGTCTTGTTGTTAGATCAATTTTGTAACTTTTGTGACTGAGTTTCATGTGTTCATAAAAAACATAGTAAACATAGTAGATGGTTCTTTGACTGAAACTCATGTGTTCTATTGTTTGGTACACTTGTTATTGAATCATTAAGCATTTTCCCCAGTTTGAGTAGGTTGTTGTATGACTGGACATATTTGCCAAATAGCGCTCATTTTCTGTGGAAGTATCTTCTATTTAGATCTATTAAGTTGAAATTTGTTTTGTGACTGAACCCATGTGTTCTAAAATGACTAATATATGTTTATCTCAACAGGTTTGAAAACTACTGTAGGGTGGATAACTTGATTTAGCGCTTGACATATTACCAGGATCAAGTCACCCCCTTCATCATCCAACTATATAATCAACACAATCATGTTCCTGTTATCAATGACTCACATTAACTATATAATTACTATCTCTCAATAAAGAATATTATCTAGTTTTCAAATTTTTTTCCTCTTGTAACTCTGCTAAAACAGCACAGTTACAACATTACTAGCTGAAAGACGCCCAATGTAACATCAAGAAGCTCCAACACAACCCATTGTGCCCTTGCCACGCAGTACCTGCTCAGAAAGATTTTGTATATAACTTCCTCTCTCCACAAATCCCAATCCTAGTGCCAGACAACAAACAGGAGACAGGGGGGTGTTGCAACCAATATTGACTCCCCACACACCAACATATTTTACAAAATGCAGGAGGCGCTCATAGAGTTTCCTGATGATGTAACTAATGACATTGGGCATCCTATTGCCTATGTCAAATTACAGGCAATATCTTCTAAATAGGAAGCTGCCAATTCTATGCACTTATTCCTCATATAAGATATGTTTAACCCAAACCCTATTTGAATCCTGCCACAGTACGACCCCCTGATAGATCAGTGGCTTCCCTTTCTGGTATTTTAACTACTTTTTTCCACATAAAGCAATATATTATTTAATTTTTGTCCTTTATATTGGACTGTAGCCTTCCCCAATCTAATACTGAACTATCATTGATTCAGTTGCAACATCTACAGTATATCTAAATTCACTTAAACACAAAAAACAAAAATAACCTAACTCTGATAATACTAAGTCATCTTAATGTTCAATAGCTTGTTTTAAATCTAGAGATCTGCTCTATATTTTGATAAAATTCCAAAGGCAAATTTAGTTTTTTTAAAAAATTTATTTTAGCTTTTCTAAACTTAATATTAATGTTCCACTTATTTATATTTTATATATATTTAGGTTTCTATTTTATATTTATACTTGGATTATACAACCTTATTTTAAATAGTTAAAATTCAACTAATTTTTATGAAATATTTTTCAAATATGCTTTTTAAATTCAATTGATGTTAAATAATCCCAGCCTAAAAATCCAATAAAATCTATTTAATTGATACATTAGCTTCAATTTTATACCTGCTCTTTGACAGGACATCCACTTAGTAGTTTCATATTTTTAAGAGAATCAGGAAATAACCCTAGATCTCTAATAAGAGTTGGGCATTGTCTCACTGGTTTGGTTAATTATTTTATAATGATTTAACTTTTTTATTTATAACTTTCTTAAAGCTCTTAAGAGTGGTGATAAAAGGCCCATGGCTTATGGAAAGCAGGGATAGGGGGTCAACTAAATGCTTTTTACTTATTATTAGATTGTCTGGCTGGAATATACTAGAGAAACTTTAAGTACAGGTAAAGTCCAGCAATTAACTTATTATATAACTGGGGGAAATTTAATGCTTAGTTTCTATGAGAAAGGGGGGGCTAAACTAACTAAGTTTGGCTTATATCCCAGTGAGATGAACCACCAGGATGCCGCCCAGTGAAGTACTGGAACATCTGCTCTAAGGGGGGACCAGAGAGAAGATACTGGGGATAGTTGAGGGAAGTAGGCATTGAGTCCCATCAACATAAGCCCGGTAAGCAAGCAAAGTGCACAAGAGGATACCAGGGTAGAGACCTCAGGTGTCCGCAAGGGAACCAGATTGTAGCTCTCCTGTGGAGAAGGAGAGTGAGAAGCAGTCTCATCTGCAGCAGGGTTGGGCAATAGGGGATTGGCAGAGTATAGATCCAAGTCATTGCAAGTCATACTCTTGGCTAGAGCCTTGCCTGAGACAAGATCACTCGGAAAATGTAGGAGGCTAGAAGGGTCCTCCCTCACAAGACAGGCAGAGGAGGAGAGGCAACTCCACAAATTGGGAGATGTGGACCAGAGAAGCAGCAAAAAGGGGGCCAAAGAAAAAACTACAAACTTGAGAGCCAGAAGTATCATAATCCTTATCTCCAGTAAATTTGGAGTACAGCAGTACAACTTTGGAACTTCAAAATATTAAAAATAAGAGAAATTGGGCTACAGGCAGGTACAATTGCCAAAAGTAGGGTTTTTAACGTTAGGAGGGCTTGGAAACAATTGTGTGAGTCTTGGGCAGTGGCCAGAACAAAGACAGGTTCAAATTAGAAAAAAACAAGAAAAATATAGATTTCAAATAAGAAATTATACAAGTTTTAACTTGAATTTTCAAGTTTGAAGCGTGCTTTTGAAAGCAAAACAGACAACAATTATGTACTAATTCTTCCCTTGGGAGCAATGGGGTGGCAACAGGGTTTGAACTGGGCCAGTAAAAGGTAAGGTTAAGGTAAATAAGTACTGACACTTCCGCTAAAGCGTATATGGACTCCAGAGTAAAGTCCAAGGGATTTTCAAAATTTTAAAATAATAGAAACCAAAATGATTCCAAATTTTTATTGTAACTATAGAATCAACAAGCAGGGGACTGAAAGTCCCTTGGCTATGTTTAAGGGATGTGAGCACTCAATAGTCTGTCACATGGCTATTTTTTCCAGAATCTGATTGGTGGGAGAAGAAATTTTGCTGACTTGTGTCAGGGGAGCTGGAGGGTTTTACAATAATTTCCAGGGACCCATCTAATTGGCTGGAGTTGGATTCAGGTATTTGTGAACCCTCTCCCTTTGAGGAGGCTGATGTGTGTTGATTTGATTGGGCAGTTCTAATGCTCTTCAACAATGGTTGATACCATGCCAGCAAGCAGTCTAACTTTATCAGGATTTCTTTCATGAAAGGGACAGTTGGAAATTGCACCATTAATGCTATTTTTATATGGCCTTCAAATAATGATATGTGCAAAGATTTGTTCAGTTTTTCTTTCAATTTTGAAACTCCTCCTCCTCTGCAAATGGGTCTGGCTCAATATCCACCCATTCCAGAATATCATACCTACCCTTGACTGATCCTTGTATGATCTTATCCCAACGTGACCCCTTCTGCCACTCTGTCTACCTAATGAGTGCTCATCAACCCTTGTCTACTTTTAAGTAGAATCATTAATCCTAATAAAGACAAGTTTATCCAAATTTGTGTTGGCTTTAATATTATTCAAGATTTTTCCTTTCTTTTTTGCCAAAAAGAACTTTCACATCTTGTATTCCAGGAAATTAAGGTATATGCCCTTAATTTTGCCCTGAAGGCTAACCCAAGGCTAGCTTCAAACCTCAAATCTTTTGTTATAAAGATTTCCTGCTGTGTCCTCATGGATGTTGTCCCTAGGAGCCAAACACAACAAAATGGTGCTCACTTAAGGGGCTGCAAGCCCCTCATTTACCCTGTTCCCACGCACATTCTCTGGTCCTTCTCCCTTTGTTTCTGAAGTACCCAAATAACCTAAAGTTTCTAGTCCTCCTCTAGAAGAAGACATCACCAATGCCCCCTCAAATCCCATGGTACTGGTGCTGTCTCCCAGGCCTACATGGACCCCCCTTACAGCTTGTGCTGCCGCCCGCTCTCTTCTCCACTCTGGCACTGTGGCAATGCACACTATCCCTGGTCTCTGTCCCAGGTACGCTTCCAAAGATCTGTACTCCTTTCTCTTGGACTTTGGTCTCCCCCCTGCACTGATAGAGTCCATGGATACTATTGATGTGTTAGTCAATCAGTTTATCCAACCCGCCTTGGTTCACCATCAGCTTGCATTAGGATCCCAGAACCAGCTTCTAAACACTGTAGCCACTGCTGTCTCAAATAAACATGCTCAAAATATGGCATATCAATAATGGTTCTGCAGCCTCTTTGTGTGTATTTTGGATAACCAACGTGACTTGCTGGCCTCCAAGAAGTACCTAACCTCATCACTGAATTCCTTTTGCTCCTTGCTCCCTGGGTATATCAAGGATTAACTGTGAAAATTAGATGAGCATCAAGCAACGTGGTGTGGTCAAATTTAGGCCTCTCTTCTAAAGCATTGTCAGGACTTTGAGACTCTGGTTACCAAACTCAACCAATTTTGGGAGAATATTAATTCCTAGCTCAGACTGGTTGGGACTCATGTTAATACCTGGGACTGCCACCTGCAACACCAATATGGGCTGTATAAGGCTGCATTAAGCAACACTCTGTATCAAGTACAAAATTATGTGGATGATAGAGTAGTGTTCATTGAGATGACACCTCCCACTCCACCTGTTGAGGTCCTGTCTACTTTG
The DNA here is from genome assembly GCA_014839935.2 of Entomophthora muscae. Lineage (NCBI taxonomy): Eukaryota > Fungi > Entomophthoromycota > Entomophthoromycetes > Entomophthorales > Entomophthoraceae > Entomophthora > Entomophthora muscae. Next base: position 5,330 of record QTSX02007322.1, on the reverse strand, counting down.
AAGCTAAGGTATGGGAAGCCATAGCTGAGCTCAAAGCTACTACTCAATGTCAATCTTATCTTCCAAACCCTCCTCCAGCAGAACCTATGCCTGACCCTTGCATTGCCTTGCTCACCAACCAAGTATCTACCTTGCAAGGAGAAGTCAAGTACTTGAGACAACGCCTCTCTAATCCTGATTATTTATCCTCTGAGTCTGAAGCTGAAGAGGAAGTTGATTTCACTAGTACTCCCGCTCATGGCAACCATGGTTATTGCCCTGGCTTGGAAGGCCAGCACCAGGTCAACTGCACTCTTGCCTTGGATCAGCTAGCAGAAGTAACAAATGATGTTGCTGATAGACAGGACACATTGGAGAGAGAGGTAAAAAACCTCTCTTGCTTGACCAAGACAATGAATGGACAGTTTATCCCTTTGATTGGTCAAACCACTTCCTTTAATACTTGCCTCAATAGTATTCCTGGTACCCTATTGGTGCAACAGATTAAGATTAATGAATTTGGAGCTGCTGCTGCTACCGCTATAGATATTAATGGCAAAACAGCTCTACCTTGGATACCCTAGAGGAGAGCCTTTGACTCTTCTGGGCTAGACAACCTGCTGCTGAATCTGATTTTGAGGGCAATCCCCACATTAACATCCTCAACCCAGGTGACAACAGCCAATCTACCTCATCATCCATGGGCCCCAATTATAAGCCTTCATTCAAACAGATGTTTGCCCCTAAGACCACTACCATTGCATCCTTTCTGACAATTTACAAGACTGCAATGCTTAGAGCCACCAATGAACTTAAGAAAGAAAATATTCTTACCTGCCTGCATTCCATGTGCCAAGAAGTTGTTTTCCCCAAACTCCCTTCTATTGTCACTTGGGAGGACATTAAGCGCCTCTTAATTGAGGAATTTGGAGGAGATCTCAGCTTGAAAGTCAAGAAGGATGCGTTTATGCACATTGTCTTTAAGTCCAAGGAAACCATGGCTGAGTTTGTAGATTGTTTCTACATTGAAGGACAACAGTCAATCACCTGTTGTCAGCTAACTCCCCGGGAAGCGTACACAGCATGTTCAAACACTTTGAAGGTGAACCAACTCTTATGTCTGCACTTCAAGGCCCACAAGGTTTCCCTTACTTCAATGAAGAGTATCAAGACCCTCCTGCAGGACGTGGAATTGACCCATTGGGGTACTATTGTAGAGAAAATAAGGCCAACAATGCAAGAACCACCTCCTGTACTCCGCACATTATGACCTTAGGCTTGAGTGGGCAGTCTAAGAGACAAGGATGTCATAATTGTGGCCAAATAGGACATAACTCACGTATCTGCACCAACCCTTGGGTAGAGGGTTGTGACCCAAAAGAGCAGGCGGGAAAAGAGAGGTCAGCTTAGAGGCAGAGAAGCTCTCAGCTGACCAATCTCCCCCATCTCCTCCTGATCCCCCTTCTGATAAGGAATCTTCCCCCTTGGTGGGCCCAACTATTCTTCACCTGTTCCATAGCCTCTACAGTGATTCTGAGCTCAAAGATTCTGACTACAATGAGTCTGATGGTAACGCAGATTGAATGGATTAGACATTAAGTCATCCATCTAGGAATCAAGCAACAGAATAGTTGCGTAATTGCTTCATTGCATCCTGGTTTTAATAAGGATAATGATGTTTAAAACGCCCTTAAAACAGGTGTTTGAAGCGCCTTTAGAAATGCGTATAAGACAGGCTTTACTTCCAAGGTTAATAATAGAACAACAAAGTTATTGACACCTGCCTCCTTATGGAAAGCCGCGTGAAACTGGTTGTTCTCTTGCGCAGGACTTTCTAATATACCAATCCACTCCCCTCCATTAGGAAAGTCATTTTTTCTGTGCCTCCCTTCCCCTGGTGGGAATTCCCCCACATCAAACTATATAAGTGTAATACTATCATAATAAACACTAGTTTTTTCTTTACACCTTTATATTATTCTGTCCTTTTACAGGATGCCACTATACCATAACCAGGTAAGGTAATAATAATTAGGTCACTGACTAACTATTTGTAGAAATTAGCAACCCTTTTGCTGCTAGCTTTACTACAGATGGTTATGGCTATTCTGTGCTGACAGTAACAGAGACAGTTTCTGTTCCTTACAAGCTATGTTCAGAAAAAACCACAACTACAAGTTGCCCATCTTTGAGTGAGACTAAGGCCATAGTGGCTTGTCCTTACTTAACACAGGCCCATTGTCCCCCTGTCTTGGTAGATTTGTCTGAAGAGGCCATGAGCTAGCAGAAGCTCTCTTTCAGAATATGACTGTATCTCTTCCTTTGAAGACTGTGTATAAGGAAATTCCTTCCTTACAATGCATGTTGGCCAAATAGGAGAAGTAATTAGAAGCTGCTCAGGATGTTCTGGATTTTTTGCCCCCCCTTTGGGAAAGATACTACCTGTGTTGAAGTATTGATCTAGAAGGTTGAAATCAAGGCTATCTTGGACATGGGCTCTCCAGTCAATGTGGTATTGTCAAAGTTAATGAAGAAGCTTAAACTGGCCCCTGACCTCAACTACACTCAGTCATATGGTACAGCTGACATGGCTCAAACCCAGCCATTGGTGCTTATTTCATCCTGCCAATGAGGTTTGGGAAGCTTCTTATTGTGTCCCCTGCTGTTGTCTTAGAAAACAAAGGCTACAATCTCCTGGTTGGTACGCAATTCCTTTGAGAGTACAATGGGATTGTGAACCTTAAGATGGGTACCTATTACTCTTAGGGTATAAGATCCCTTTAATCTTTGAAGAACCCCTGCGCCTCCCGGGTAAACACCTTAAGACTTGTGTGCTTGAGTAGCCCACAGGTATCTTCTCACTCAAGTACAGGACTGATTCTTCCAATATGTGTTCCCCTCCTCCTTCCTGCCCTGCAGAGGAAGTTTTTCCTCTTCTTTCCCCTGCAGCTGTCACTATCCTGCCTGGCTCACAAGTGATTATAGACTCCCAGATATCCTACCAACTAATCAAAAATCCTTTCTAGAGCTATATTCACCTGATTCCTTAAGCTGTAAAGAGCCTCAGTTATGCTCTGGGATTTTGGGCCAGACTCATGAGGAGCCTGTGCAACTGTTGTTGGCTAGCCTGACTGCCCTGATTATGCAGGTGACCAAGGGCCAGGTTGTTGGGCATGGTTTTATATTAGGAGCAGAACAGGTGGCGTCCCTCTACCCCTTTGGAACATTTAGTGATTTCAACTTGCCTGAAGGAGACCCTTGGGTTCTCTCCCTGTTCACTGCTGCAGACTTCCCTCAACTGTCACCCATTCAACAAAAAGATGTTCTGGAACTGCTAGACCAGTTTAAGGATATCTTTGCCTCTGGACCCACCAACTATGGTCTAGCAAATGGAGTTATCACCAGATAGATATGTTTGATGCCCCACTCTTTTGTGCCAAACCTTACCACCACAGCAAGTAGAGGATGCTCAGGTATCTAAGGGGCTTAAACAGCTCTTAGATGTTGGACTCCAAGCTTCCTCTCACAGACCTTGGGCTTCCCCATTGTTGATACTAAAGAAAAAGAATGGAGGCCATTGCATTGTGATTGATTACCACTGCCTAAACTTGCTCACCAAAAAGGACTCTTATCCTTTGGCTAGAATTGATTATGCTCTCAGAAAATTAAGGGGATCAAAGTTTTTCACCGCTATGAATCTAGTATCAGGATACTGGCAGGTCAACCTGTCTCCTTAAGATAGAGAGAAGGCTGTGCTTATCACTTCAGAAGGTCTTTACAAACCCACTCAAATTCCCCAAGGACTCTGCAACGCCCCGGCTACATTTCAAAGGGCTATGGACTCCATCCTATGAGATCTGAAACTCTCCTGCGTCCTTGTATACCTTGACAATATTTCTGTGTTTAGTTCCACCTTTACTGACTATTTGGACCACCTCAAAGCTATCTTTGTCAAAATTTGGGAGGCAGGCTTAATAATCAACCCCTCTAAATTCTCCTTCTTCAAGGAACAACTTGAATTCTTGGGTCATGAGGTCATCCAAACCGGAATATGCCCCATGAATAATAAGGTAAAAGCCTTTGACAAGATGCAGCCCCCCACAAACCTACAAGAGGTCCAAGTCTTTCTTGGCATGATGGGGTACTATCAACAATTCATCCCTGACTTTACTGAATTAAGAAAACCTCTTGTCCAACTCCTTTGCAATGTACCCTTTGAGTGGACTGACAGCCAACAACAGTCTTTTGAAGCGCTGAAAGCCAAGCTCAAAGAGGCTCCTATCCTAGTCTACCCTGATTATGATAAAGAGTTTATCTTGTACACTGACGCAAGAGGAGTAACTGTAGGTGTCATTTTAGCCCAACTTGATGATGAAGGTGTAGACTAACCTGTGGCCTACTCTTTGCAAGTCCTCAACAAACACAAGAAGAATTATAGCATCACAGAAAATGAATGCCTAGCTGTTTTGCATGCAGCAAAACAGTTCCAGTACTACATTTACAGGACTCACTTCACAGTAGTTACAGACCACTCTTCCCTAAAGTGGCTGCAACAATTAAAAAGAACCCAAATGTTGACTAGCCTGTTGGGCCTTACGCCTACAAGGATATGATTTCACTGTAGTACACCGTCCTGGTGTACAACATCAGAACGCTGATGGCTTGTCAAGGATGCCAATACTAGCTATTCAGCCCGGCAACGCTGATTGCCTATACAAATTAATAGGGTACCCTGACTCTTGGACCACCAAGCCAGAAGACATCCACTTGGCGCTGCAGACCCTATCCAAGGATACTGTGATTTGAGATAGACAACTCTTCAAGAGAGTCAACAATGCTTACCTACCCTACAGTTGTCCCAGCATGAGTGTGGCCATCATCCTCTAAGCCCACATTGACACTGGACATGGAGGCATAGCAAAAACTCATGACTGGTTTTGCGAGAACTTCTATTGGGATAGTATGCACCTTCTAATCCCTGATGTTTTTGCCTCTTGTCATTCTTGTCAGCTTCAATAACCCTGATCTTCACAGCATCAGTTCAAGCTCATCCCCCCTAAGCATGCCTTCCACATTGTGAGTATTGATGCCGTTGGGCCTCTCCCTTGTTCTTGGTCTGGGTATCAATTCATCTTGGTAGCTGTAGATCACTTTAGAAAATGGGTTGAAGCCAGAGCAACCAAGGATATAACTGCCAAGACCACTGCTAATTTCTTGCTGCAAAATATCTTCTACTTTCATGGTTGCCCTCAAGTCCTGCTTTCTGACAATGGGATCAACTTTAATGCCCACCTCATAATGTCTATTGTAGAAGCTATGGGTACACATCAATCCTTCCTTGTACCGTATAA